>CM055828.1:30569419-30653262 GCA_029582265.1 Zoroaster sp. YZ-2022 | reverse complement strand
GTAGTAGTACAGCAGAGCAGTGCGTGCGTGCAGTAAGTTGATTGGAGTTTATACATAATTAATTGTCTAATCAAGAGAGGGCGCTATGTATATTTTGTGATTATTGAGATTGGTAAATAAAATACACAGTTCGTGAATTTCTCTAACGGTTAAAGTCAACCTTTCGACTGAAAGTGTCCGTTTTATCATGTCTGCTTGTCTGTCTATAAATAGAAACCAATTATTAAACACCTTCCCCTGAGATTTCCTGGATGACGATGAGGGTTTTATTTAGTTTATTCATCTCATAGCTACCTCGAATCGTTACAATAAAATGTATACATACATGTACAGTATGCATGGATCCGTGTATACATAAATGTGAAATTTTCAACTTTACAGCCCCTTTGTGGTGGATGGTCACATATGTATTGTGTGAATATGCGCGCTGGAGTTTGGATAGCTAAATTGCGGGGCAAAATAATATTATGAGACCAAACCGTTCTGACGCGCCTTGATCAAGGCTAGAACATTACTGGCTCATTTATTCAGCAGCAACGGTCATGACCATAATTATTATTTCGGGTATTATTTTCAGTCACTAAGTTAATCTAAAACAAGTACTCTGATTCCATGCCCTGTTGATCGTGACGATACTGTCCCTTTAAGTTATGTACTGCATGGACACATTGCATGTAGTCCTAAGCTGACGAAAGAGGGCGCTTCATGTGTATACCACCGGTAAACAAACATGATCAATATTCATAGTTTAGTTTGGATATCTGGAATACAGACTTGTGTGAACCATTCATTTGTGAGTACTGAATAATTTTAAGATTAACGTTACACTGAGCATAAATGGGAAAGAATGTCGTATCCGGCCGCCACTTTTTAAGGGCTTTTTTGGATTTATTTTGCAACTACTAAACCAGTTAAAAATCATTCTATCGATTTTTGGTGGTACAGCTAGCGAAAACTATCTTTAAAATCCACTTTTATGATGGTTTTCGGACTTGATTCCTTCTAAAAAATCCTCCCTTCAGAAAATAGAAGGATCCTATTATAGTTGCCACTACGCATGCACAATGACTGTGTTGGTCACTAATTGTGGAGTTTACAAGATCAGACTGACATGACTGAGGTCTATAGTGAGGAAGTTATCGTATGACTGATTTTTCATGAAATAAATATCCTGGAATAATTTGAGTATATGTCCATCATCATCCATATGTTCTCCACCTTACCAGGTAGGTAAGATTACATTATTGGTTATATTTAATGAAAAATAGTGGCGGCCAGATACGACATTCTACCCTCTGCAAAATCTACCTTGACTGTGCAGTATAGAACTAGAAGAGGATGGGGCATGGGGAGGCGGGAAACAAATTATGAAATTAAGTTTTGCAACACCTGGTTTTTTTTTTACCAGGAATTGTTCCCATGATGGATGTATATGCATGCAGTTGAGTATGCATTGATCATGACTGTTTGCGGTGACACCATGTAGAAATTCTCTTTTGAATAATAATAATAATAATAATAATAATAATAATAATAATAATGTGGACTTATATGACGCGTCCACCAAACTGGTGCTCAAGGCACATTACCCCTGCTCATCGGGCTCATAAATCATTCCTGAAACCATCTCAGCTCCCTGAGGAGTATAAAGTACAGCTCAATTGCTGCCATTTCAGCGCATATGGACTAATCAAACACAACAACCAACTCTGCCCTCACAGCTAACAGGTACCCATTTACCCCTGGGTGAAGAGAAGCAATTATCATAAAGTGTCTTGCTCAAGGACACAAGTACCCCGGTCACGGTTGGGATTCGAACCCACATTCTGACGACTCAGCCATCAGAATACAAATCCGATGCACAAAAACCGCTTGACCATAGCACACCATAGTACTGTAAACAGTTCTGAAAAGAACCGGTTGGTTACAACTTCACGTTGCGATCAGTATGCTCTGATCGTCTTCCCTATAAATGTTTAAAGATTAAAGTTATAGCTGTTTTTGAACAAAATCTTTATCTCTTGTTGGTCGTGGATCAGTTCCACTCAACAGGGCGATTGCTGTGTTCTGTTCCCATGTTAAAACATGTAATAAATTTATTTGTTTACAGGTGTAAAACATTTCTTTCCATCAAATCTGATGAGGAGATTGATTCTGTAGTTGCCATATTTGCCAAATTAATATTTGTTCTGGTGATCATTGCAGTTGCAAGCCTTCCAAATTCATGTTTTGAGGACACACGAAACACTTTCAGTGTACATGAATTAGGCGCGTGATGCAAAACAATCTTTGTCATTCTGATTGGTTCAAATCCGCATTGGCTTCACACAAAACAGCTGTCAAACAGCTAGCACATACATCATCATGTATGCACTGCTGTGATTTTCATAAGACATGTCTTTATCATCCATTAATACACCCAAAGTGATTACGTTTTGTCCAATAAGATTGTCTCAACTGTCTTGGGCATTTATGAATAACAGTTAATGCCGCCCTTTAGTCTGAAATCCTCATTGAAGGCATTCTTTTACTTAATAATGTGTCATCTATCCTTGATTTTTTAATGTTAGGTTGCCATAGCATCTACATCAGGAATACACACTGATGAGGACCCTCTTACAAGTACATCATTTGTATGCCAGGTAAAGAATTTGTTTTGGCTTATCCAAAATTAATCATGCCTTTGATGCCCTTGTCATAAACTACTCAAAAAAATCATAAAGGATCAAACATTTGCCTTTGGAAATTTCAGCCAGGTGTATACCTCATTGATTTTACTTATTGTACACTGCAGCACATGTTCATGCTTGGTTAACCCTTTCGATCCCACGGGCTCTAAAAAGAGCCTTTGTTGTGATACGCTTCCTTCCCGTGGGCTCTAAAAGGTGCCGGAATCGGCATGCCCTTGACGACCACGGCGACTTAAATCACCACCGGAAAATGCTTGAGTTGTTTTTGGGGTTGGCGCCCTCTATTGACAGGAATGCAGTGTATAAAAGTTTATGAAAAGAAAAGTGCGTCACTTTGCGGTTTTTGGTGCTAGCGTCCACTCGCTTCCACAACGGTCAGTTGAATTTAGTTGCAATCATGATGGAAACGGACATAAATGATGACATTTTGGCTGAGATTTTGGCAGACAGTGGCTCAGAATCAGATGACGAAGTAATGGATGACGACGACGACGACGACGACGTTGAACTTGAAGAGGTAGGCCAAAATCACAGTAAAAATGAATAACTAATATTAATAACAGTTAACGTTACTCTTCCTGGCCCAATGGCAATGCAAATTAACGTAATTCACTTATTTTCCTAGGCTATAGCGTAAATAGCGTTAGAACTGTTGGAGTTGAGTAATGTAAATTTAGAAAATGGATCCCTGGACTGGGTCAAAAACGTCAAGTGAAAATGTACAATTATTAGTAGTTTGTTGGGGTAATATTTGTATTCATTGAAACAGCAAGTTGATGTATAGATATAGCATAGAAATTTTAACATTTACCCATAGCCGGTCGTGCTGTTTAGCGTTAACAGGCTGAAAATGCACTCTTAGTCTCAAGCTTCCAAAAGAATAGCCTTGTATTCGAAAGGCCCTCATCAGTCGTATTATGCAAGAAGTTGGGGGAATTCACATTCACAATCCCACATTAAAACGAAAATTTATCGATAACGAGTTTTGGAGAGTGGATGGAATCTGCCATATTTTTTTTCTCAGCACAATATTCATTTTGCGCATGACCCCGTGTGGCCTGTGTGCACATGCAGCAAAGTAGCATTGAGATATTGTATTTACAAATGTATGATCGAGATTAATCCTCCTTTGCCTTGTTTTTCTGTTGCAGCCGACCTACCAAGGTGATAGCCGACCGAGATCAAGGAGGACGACAGGAAAGTTAGATTTCCGATCTGGTTGGGAACGACGAGACCATTACGAGTGTGGGACTGTGCAGTTCACTGGAAATTCTGGCCCCACCGGCGACTTTGCCACACTGTCGGTGTAGAGATCTTCAAGCTGTATTTTTGTCAACTTGTGTGGAATATGCTCGTCGACGAGACTAATCGCTATGCGCAGCAAACAATAGAATCAATTCCTGATGAACAATTCTCCTGGCACCCAACCAACATTCCAGAAATGATGGCATTTGTGGCACTTCTCATTGCTATGGGCATAAACAAATCCTCTCAATACAAGATGTACTGGTCGACATCTGAAATTCTTCACATCCCATTCTATCCGTCGATCATGTCCCGTAATCGGTTCAGTTCAATTCTTCGATTCCTCCACATCTCAAATAACCAAATTCCTCGTAGAGCCTTGGCTAAACAGGACAAACTTTCCAAAGTTCGGCCCTTGATAGAAGTCCTCGTCCAGAAGTTTCTCAACCTGTATAACCCTGCGCAGAATCTGTCTCCAGACGAGAGTATGTTGAAATTCAAGGGACGCTTGAGTTTTGTTCAGTACATGCCTAACAAACCTATCAAACGGGGTATTAAAGCCTTCTCCTGAACGAGTCCAAAACAGGATACACGTGTGCTTGGAAACTGTACACAGGAGCCGACGACACCCAAACTGTTTGTGATGCAGACGTAGATTTCAATTCATCAGACTGCCATCCACCAAACCCAACAGTTGCAGGAAAAGTCGTCATTGATCTGGTCCATGGACTTGAGAATAAGGGACACGTAATATATTGTGATAATTACTATACTAGCCCAGCTCTTGTAGCTAAACTTGCTAAACTAGGATTCGGATGTTGTGGAACTGTTCGTTACACTACACAGGGAATACCCCAGGCCGCAAACCCAAAAAACCATAAAATGAAGAAAGGAGATGACCCATTTTTTTGGTGAAAGGTGGGCAATTGTGTATCGTTTGGCAAGACAAAAAATCTGTAACACTTTTAACTAATGTAGGCAACACTGATTTGTCCAAAAAGCAAATTCGGTGTAATAAAAGCACAAGTGGATTTTGTGATGTTATGAAGCCCAATTGTATTGAAGATTACAACAAAAACATGGGTGGAACTGATCTTGCCAACCAATGTTTTCAGTACTACAATCATACACACAGAAGCTTGAAATGGTGGAAAAGAGTTTTTTCCATATGCTGAATATCTGTATTGTCAATAGCAGAGTAATATTCACCAGCATAGCAGGGAACAAAATGTCAGTAATCTTGATTTTCGTATAGGGATTGTACAGGGCTTGCTGTTGGGTTGGGAACGTAACGCAACAAGTCAAATGAGATACCATATTCCTATTGAGTTGACAGGGCAACAGCACTATCCTGGCAAAACCCCCAATGGAAAGAAACGCGACTGCATTGTTTGCAGTAACCGAAAATTAGGCAGGCGAAAACAAACAAAGATGATCTGTAAACAATGTGCACACCCTATGTGCATAGTTCCTTGCTTTGAGAAATACCACATCACTTGATTGTAAATCTATACTATTTGCCTTCAAACCCCCGTTCAATGTTGGGAATGGTCGGACAAGCCGCAGATTACAGTCCAAACCAACATTGAATTGGGGGGTGGGGTGTTAGCATGGATTGTGATGTATTTACACTGAATACAAGTAAATGGTTCATTTCCAAGTAGATAACCAAAAAAAATCCCCCAAAATCTCATCCAAGTTGTTTTTCACATGGAAAAAAAATCTTATACCTGTACCGTATTTGCATGAAATATCACCCATTTGTATTACTTTACTTTAGTGTAAATACTGATCCAAATATTTAATTGTTTTGCTTTTACACTTTAAAAATCTGCAGATTAGTCCAAACCAACATTGAATTGGGGGGGGGGGGGTGTTAGCATGGATTGTGATGTATTTACACTGAATACAAGTAAATGGTTCATTTCCAAGTAGATAACCAAAAAAAATCCCCCAAAATCTCATCCAAGTTGTTTTTCACATGGAAAAAAAATCTTATACCTGTACCGTATTTGCATGAAATATCACCCATTTGTATTACTTTACTTTAGTGTAAATACTGATCCAAATATTTAATTGTTTTGCTTTTACACTTAAAAAATCTGCAGATTAGTCCAAACCAACATTGAATTGGGGGGTGTTAGCATGGATTGTGATGTATTTACACTGAATACAAGTAAATGGTTAATTTCCAAGTAGATAACCAAAAAAAATCCCCAAAATCTCATCCAATTGGTTTTTCTCATCGATTAAATATCTTATACCTGTACCGTATTTGCATGAAATATCACCCATTTGTATTACTTTACTTTAGTGTAAATACTGATCCAAATATTTAATTGTTTTGCTTTTACACTTAAAAAATCTGCAGATTAGTCCAAACCAACATTGAATTGGGGGCCGTTAGCATGGATTGTGATGTATTTACACTGAATACAAGTAAATGGTTCATTTCAAGTAGATAACCAAAAAAATCCCAAAATCTCATCCAAGTTGTTTTTCATGGAAAAAAATCTTATACCTGTACCGTATTTGCATGAAATATCACCCATTTGTATTACTTTACTTTAGTGTAAATACTGATCCAAATATTTAATTGTTTTGCTTTTACACTTAAAAAATCTGCAGATTAGTCCAAACCAACATTGAATTGGGGGGGGGGGGTGTTAGCATGGATTGTGATGTATTTACACTGAATACAAGTAAATGGTTAATTTCCAAGTAGATAACCAAAAAAAATCCCCCAAAATCTCATCCAAGTTGTTTTTCACATGGAAAAAAAATCTTATACCTGTACCGTATTTGCATGAAATATCACCCATTTGTATTACTTTACTTTAGTGTAAATACTGATCCAAATATTTAATTGTTTTGCTTTTACACTTAAAAAATCTGCAGATTAGTCCAAACCAACATTGAATTGGGGAGGGGGGGGGTGTTAGCATGGATTGTGATGTACATGTATTTACACTGAATACAAGTAAATGGTTCATTTCGAAGTAGATAACCAAAAAAAATCCCCCAAAATCTCATCCAAGTTGTTTTTTCACATGGAAAAAAAATCTTATACCTGTACCGTATTTGCATGAAATATCACCCATTTGTATTACTTTACTTTAGTGTAAATACTGATCCAAATATTTAGCTTTTGCACAATGTTTTCCTCTCTTTTGTATACTCATTTTACATACAAATGAGAAAGTTAAAACAATGTCTATTCCTGCCGTGTGAGGGCGCACTTCAATGAAATTGTGAAAAATCCACTGGTGCTGAAGTGACATTGGGCTCCTAATTACTGTGGTAAAGAAGGGTAATCTCTGCCATAACTGGCTGGTAATGAAAGGGTTAAGCACCAGAGAATGTCACATGATGCAATTGCTCATTCATGTGTTTCAGAGTCCAGTTGACTGGAAGGATCAAAAAGCATTACACATATCATGAACTTAACATTATTTCAATGCATAATGTAATATTATAATGTTTTTCAATGTGAGAGATCATTGCTGGTTATGAGAAGCCTATACAAAGAAAATGAGAAAGCAGTTCAATCCATGATGTAAATCTGATTGAATACATGTACATGTAACATTAAGTGTTAAAGGAACATGTTAAAAAGAAAATGTACTTTAATTTGTTGTAGGTAAGGCAATTTACCAAAAACTTGTTAATTAACACTGCATAATCACGGGAAATAACCTATAATAACCTATATTTTACTTTTACCTTTTAAAAAAATTATATATTTGGTGTACGATGCACTGGGAGGCCTGTAAAGGTAATCAAATATGATTAATTTTGACAGTTTACTACAGTTTAGCAGGGTTAGGGTTATGTAAATTGTTTGGTCTGCCTCAAGTGTTAGGATAAAAACTAATTACAAATATGGAAGATAATGGATGATAATTTCCTGTAGGAAAATTGCCCAAAACACTTCGTTTTAACAAAATATGAATGTATAATGTTGAGGAAAAGTGGTATTATTAAACAAACATTCTTCAAGGGAAGGTGAGTAATTTTCATAATCATATCATCACATGACTACTCGGATCTAAGACATGCACACACATGCTTCTGGTTGCATTTGTTGTTTGTTAGAATTGATTCATTTTCATCAATGAATACAACTTTATGTGTGTCTTCATGTACATGCTGATGTGTTCATATGAAATGAGCATTGCATCAAATGTGCCTCATGTACTTGTGTAGATACAAGTTGTCTAAGTAGCAAATAGCATTTGGTCATTAAGGGCCAGGATATGTTGACACATAAGATACTGCTTTAGAGGACATGTATCACATAAGCTCAAGCAAAAGAAAATAAAACAAACACATGGGGATGGTTTCCTCATGTTTTCTAAACTTGTCTTTGCAGGAGAGATGTCAACAACTTTTATATTTCAATGGGGGAAAGAAAGTGTTGGTTTAGATGCTTGGATAGTGGTAGGATTTAATTGGAAGAGTGGTCTTCACATTGCAACTGGGAAAACCTTTTGTGGTTGACTTTGAATCATTGATTTATTGTCTAAATCCTACTCGCACAGGTTATCATCATACTTTTCAATTGTTTTTTTAATTTATTTATTTTTTTAAATTCTAAACATTTGTATTTATTTGTATGCCAAAGTCAAAGCAAAGAGGAGCATACTTGTTCTTTGTGCATGTGTCCATCTGTCCAATACATTTCAGAAATACTTCATGTATAATATTCAAACTTGATTGGTGGATTAGTCTTGGTTCATCAAAGAAGGCTTTTTAAATTTGACCCCATGAGGTGAAAGTTCAAGATAAAAAGGACATACAATTCTGTCAGCATGATGAATGAAAGAATATTTCATTTACAGACCTGTGGTCCGTTAACACGTATATAAATGTTTACTCATCAATGTTAAGTCACTGTTACTTACTTGGACACTTTGTTGTTTAGTCCTGTACACCTAAGGCTGTGCGTTTTTGTTTATTTCGTGAACCGGATACCAGAAATTGTAAATATTTGGATACTTGGGTACCTGTAAACAATTTTGTAAAACACGAAAATACTCCCAAATGTATAAAATAACTAATATGAACACAAATTACATTCTTGTTTTATTAGAGTCATATGGACTTTTGTGGACCTCTATATTAAAAACGACTCATATCATCCCCATTCCCCACACACATTTTGTTAACAAAAAATTGGAGATTTCCATTTGTGTGGCTTAAATGGTCAGTTGAAATTTTCAACAGTCGTTTACGAGTAATTGGAACTGAAAAATGGAACAGTTTCGGTCAAGTATCCAGGTACCCGGATACCCGGCGCAGTCTTATGTGCACCTATGGGAAGGACTCAGTTTTTTTCTTAAAGGTAGCCAATGTTTCTGGCAACTTAGTGCATGGTTTGATCACTGTAATGGAATAGAAGTAACTGGCTAACATATAGTTCTAGTATACAAACATTACAAATCTGTTATTCTCATACTGCGGGATTATGTTTTGACTTCAAGAGGAGGGCCCTTTTCTGAGGAGCAACTTGAAGTAGTAGCTGACTGTCTTACGAGGATGTTCTGCCTCAACAATGACACCAAGGTATTAAGTTTCCTTATGTTTGCTCTTAGAGAAATTCTCATTCTCTTCTGCTTTTTTCTAAAATCCTGCTTTGATCCATATATCAGCGCAATTGCTATTCCAATTAAAAGATATATACATAAGTAACTTATTAGTTTATTTACCAATGCCTGTCTCCGCCATTTCAAATTTATTTATCTACTATCAGAGTTTATTTGAAAGGGACCACATTTTTTTTATTCAGGCAAGCCACTGCAACCCCAAAATACTTGGAGGTAATTTATTTTATTGCCCTTGGTTTTTCTATGAGAATGAAATTAAAGGCCTGCACTGCAGTGTCAATGAAGAAAATTGAGAAGATTTTTTGACATCTTAATGTAGGAGTGAGGTGTTTATAGTCGCAACAAGGCTTAATGTTGGTATCAGTTACGGCCTTAAAAGGACACCATAATAATGCTTATGTATATAAATGGGCAAAAGATTTGGACTATTCCAACATTTTAAGATACATGAGACTCCATGAGATGATGTAAGATGAATGTTGTTTTATTCACGGTATCTTTAAGATTGAACATATTGTAAATATATATATTTCATTAGAGCTGTTTAGGAGAAAATATTGCTTAGTAAATGTATCTGCTCAGCAAAATGTAGCCAAGAACCTACTAGAAGCGGTATACATTATGTAACAGTTTGGCTGCTAACCTGTGATTCAGTCAAATTTTCTTTGCTGAACTGATAAACAAGTGACCCAGCCTTCATTGAACACTTCAAAGAAGGATGTGTCATTTTTATTTGTTGTATTTTTTGGTGGGTGTGTTGAGGATGATGGGGCTGGGAAGGGGGTTGGGGGTGTTTACTTCACTTGCCTATATTGAAAAATTCAAACTTTTAAAGATGGATTGCCTGTGTTTTACCATCAATTTCTAGAAAAGAAAACCATCAAAATGTATTTATGGGAAATCACAGTCACCCACTGGATTGACTTTTAACATTTGAAGTTGTGGCTGATTCCAAGATTGAATTGTACATGATATTTGGATCTTTATGTACTTTGTAATTCACCCCCTTGAGACCATGTTTGTGGTTTTTATTGTACTGTACAAGTAAGTCTGACTCAACCAGAGTCAAACATTTAACAACTGAAGGGAGTGTGCACCATTTTTCATTACCTGAAAAGCAACCAAGTTACATTATTATCAAAACGCTTACATGTACTAACCTTGTAAGATGTGAAATGTTTGAGGGAAACTTTTCAAATTTAAAATGAATCACCATCTGACGGTGATCCATTTCTCTAAAAGAAAATAATAATAATAATAAACACTGTCTTCAGATGTTGGACATTTTAAAGCTGATAATTCTTGGATTGAATTTAAATGTTTCACATGTCAGTGAGCAACTTCAGTTTTGAAATGAACTTACTTAAGAATATTCATTCAGGTCCCACGTATTGTGCATTGCATTTTTATTTCTCCTTCTGAAAAAGGTGTGTGTATGTGGGGGTGGTATTCCTAAAAAAAAGTTTGTGAAGCCCCCAATAACACCCCACCCCCGTGTGTTTCAGGACACAAAGAACATTTTCTGGTTTCCTAAAATAAGCACTCAAACGTAAGCGACTGACTAAAAAGTATTGTAGCACATTGACATTTCAGGAGTTACGCGCTTGATCTGTTACATGTCCTCTTGTTTGTGTTGTTTCCTTGACGGAAGTGCAATTTTATGAAGTTATAATTAACTTGACTGGACATAAATAAATGTTGTGATTAATTTTATGAATTAACAATTCGATGTTAAAATTTTGAAATTGATAAATTCAATAAAATGTACTGCAAAGCCATTGAGAAAAGAATGTTAATGTTGTGTTTATTTTGTAGTTACTGTTTTAGCTGATAGATGGTCAAAATGTATTAGGTTCTTTAGGTTACAGAGAATTGTTGGGGACATCCTGATTGACAAAAATAGGATGGGGCTTCTATTTTTGTGGTCCACACTTTAAAATCCCCTACTTAAATGGTCCTGGGGTTAGGGTAGGGTTCATTTTGTAGAATTAATTGTTTTAGATGGGGCTCTACATTATCAAGACAAAACACTTACTGGGATGAATCCCACCCTAAAAGTATGTGTACATTGACTTATGGATTTTACACACATCATGATCACTTTATTGACCCAGCTCGATAATGCCGAACTTGGCAATATAATTTGTACTACTCTATCTAAGTTGTATAGAACAGTACTCCGTATGTGGCTGACAATGATCAGGTTAATAGTCAATAAAGAGGGTACTTGAACAAGGGCCTAATAATTTGAAACCTACAGAAAAAGTCCTGTCTTACAAAGTATTCACATATTTTATTTATTTATTTTTTATTTATTTATTTTTAAAAATTATTTATTGAAATTACAAATATGAAACCTTTTTTATAATTAAGTATGCTCAAAAGTTTGATTTAGGCACACAATGTGTTTGAAACCCTTCTTTATTGACTACTGCTGACTTCCCATTTTGTAGATTGTCTTTTCAGTAACTCATTCTCACCAACTATCCACAAACATACCCGTATCACTGACTCCACAGCTACGTTAATAAATAGCATCCTTACTAATAGTTGTGATTTACCATCCAAATCTACAATCTTGTTTTGCGATGTTTCCGATCATCTACCCATTTTCTCATGATTCAATTAAATGATTCACATCTCAATAAAGAGAAAGGCACTCAATCCTTCAGATTGTATCAACCAAGAAAACATTATTCAGTTACAACAACACTGTTTATTGGATGTTGACTAGAGGGAAATGTACTCATGTGAAAACCCCGATACTGTTTATAATACCTTCATCACTATGTTTACTCATCTTTATGATTCTCATTTCCCAGTTCAAAATATCAGTCATAATAGAAGATTTAAACCACAGATGACCAATGGCATCATACCGTCCATCAAACACAAAAACAAATTGTATGAAGAACTTCCTGATCAAACCAAACAACGCCAACAAAATGAAGTACAAGAAATTCCGTAACAAACTTAATGGTCTGATCAAAGTTGTCAAAGTCAGGTACTATGCAGAGAAGTTTTCTGATGCAAAATCCAATATCAAACAAACCTGGAACATTATAAATTATATTCTTAAGAAAAACTCCCACTCAATACTCGGTGTGATTTTAACTCCAATGGACAAATGCTTACAAACAAGGCCCAAACGAATAGACAATCAATATTTAAACAAACCAAATTCGCCCTTTTTTGCACGAATTATTCGCTTATTAATATTTTAACACATGAACAATTCTGGAGATTATCCTTTGGCCACCCAGCTTTAATTAAATCTCAATAAAAACTGAGTATTTTTGCTCCCATCAGTTTAGGATTGTTAAAGACAAAATAACCAAGATTTTAATCATTTGGATCCAAAAATCAAATCAATATTTCCATTTTCCTTGAGTTTTGGTATATTTTTGCAGACAGTTTAATGTTAACGCATCTATTTTGCATGTGATGATGATTAATCCAGTTGCACCTATAATTCTGGAGATCCCCTTATAGTGTCTGTTTTGATTTTGTCTGGTTTCGATGACCAATAAAATTGCATGATAACTTTATCCATTTCTTAGTCATTTAGTAATATTTCTATTCAAAATAGTCTTCACTATGTTTATTCTCTCTGCCCAATTGACTTCCGGCTTGATCTCATTTTCAAAATGTAGGCCAAGAATTTTAATTTTTGATTGTTCCTGTTTTTTTGTCTTTCCATGCTCCCAACTATAAGCCTTGGGTTTTCTGATTGTTGATTTTTGAACCGGATCCTTCAACATTGAGAAGACTGATAGGTCTCCATTTTTTTTAAGTCACCTCTTTCGCCTCTATTTATTTTTTTATTTTTTTCAATTTCAAAGTAATTTTTTAATAAAAATAAATAAATAATATTGTTGAAATTGCATTTCGATATTCAATCGAAACAGCAGACATATATTTTGATCGGCAAACATAAACTACGCACTTCAACTAATTTGCTTGTAGTGAGACGTAACTTCAGTCAACAGAAATCGGTGGCACAATGCTGCGTGATTGAAATTAATGACATAAATACTTACAAGCGTTGCAGATTTTGCAGACCATCAAATGTTCCGGGTTCAATTTCACTGATTTTGTTGTCATAGAGATACCTAAGATGGAAAACAAAGAAGGGTTAATAATCCATCTCAGCAGAGAAAAGATGTGCATCTGGCGTATCCACACCATTCACCCCCATGGTTTCAACTTACAGGAAGGGAATGTCTCCCTGTCTGACTTTTTTTTTTCATTTTCACTCATTCTTATTTTCTTCTTTCAGTCATAAACTCCTGCTCTCCTTGTACCCACATTTATTCAACATTGTTTTTCCGTTGATGCTTTTTGGCAGAAAAAAAAGTAGATTTACTCAGTTTTTCTCTGCCCACATTATGTATGCAATCTGAGTGTAAAGTTTAATATTTTTCTCCTTTAATTCTAGCTCAGTTATTGTATTGTTTGAAGGATTACTAATGACATAATCTTCTTATTCCTGTTTTTCTTTGTATCTTTTCTCGCCTTAATAATATTTAATAATTGTTTTGACTATTTTTTCCAATATCCCAGCAAACAAATAACAGTCATAACAGTCTTTTTGGGGTCATGCATCCAAAATTTCCAAAACTATTCAACTGAAGTTTTACATTTGTCATCTTTATGAAGTTCATTATTACAAACCCGTCTTCCCTTTCCTGTGGGAATGGTTTGATAATCAAAACGGACAATTACTGTACTGTGATCTGACAGACCGGAAGAATCAACAGAAATTTCTTTTAGTTGTTATCCGAGTGTTTCTGAAATTAGAACATAATCAATTTAACTCGGTCTTTTAATTACTTTGTGGTAAAATGTCTATCCTGGTTTATTCTCTATATGTCGCCAAGTATCAATGAGTTCATTTTCCTGAATAATTTTACAAAGAGAAGTTTTGCTTTGATTGTACATATTTCTTGAATCTAACTGACAGTTAAGATTACCTCCAATAATGTAATTATATTTAGGATATGTTATCCAAAAGGGAGTTCTCAAATTCAACAAAAAAATTGCTTCCGCATAGAAGCACCATTTGGCGCATACAATGAAATTAAGTTAACAGTGACACCATCAACTTCTTTCTAATTATTGTCAATATTACTTCTGATTTCACTGTGGTTATTCATTACAATGTTGCATAAGTCTTTCCGTGAGAATTAATCACAATTGATTAGTTGTGATAGTTACGGTATGTCGTTAAAGAACTACTCACAAAGTGAGAAATGATTTTCAATACACAACACTTGAGTGCATCAAAATTAAGAACCAACATCCTTGGAGTACAGTCCTCTATTTAAAAGTGTGACATAATGTGGCAATATGTAACCATGAAGTGTCATCGCATACGTTATCAGATCGGTGTTCCAGAATAAAAAATTTAATAAAATAAAATTAAAATAAAAAAATAAAAAACAGGAGAATCTGCAATACAACTTCAAATCTGCTGATCTCGGATTTATGACGCATTGAAATGCCGCCAAAAAAAAGAGAAAAAGAGGTCAGATCCCATTGTATCAACAGCTTTCCCTCCAAAGTAGACCATCTTGAAGAAGCTACTCTGAATCTTGAACACTACTCCTCCCACAGCTTCAAAATGAAAAGTATGCAGGTAATTTTGATCTTGACCCTGACAGTATTAGTGATCGGTCAAAAAATATGAAAAATATTTCCGCCTGCAGCTCATTAGGCCAATATAGAAAATAAAGTCATTATAAAGTAGGGTTAATAACAATTTGTTAAAGTAGATAGCCTACATCGGTATATATTCATCAATGTTCTCAGATTTTCCTGAAATCATACTTTGTGAAACGTTGTCATGGTATCAAAGTTGAACATTTGTCTTGCCCGAGGTTCACTCATTAGAAAACTAAATTTACAAATGAATCTCGATAGACAACATTTGAGTGAATCGAAATATAAAACAAAAATATAAGTTCGTTGTTCTTTATTTAGCTCTAATTAATAAGTGTGCATGATATGCTGTGACGATTTGTGAATTAGTTTGAAACGAACAATGCAAACTTCCTCATAAAGAAAATTTATTATATGAGTATGTTTAACGATTCAAGATATACATGTAGCCTAACAACTGATCCATGTAAAATGTAGCTCATTAATGTATTTTGTTAAAGAAAACAAAATGCATTCTAATTTTTCGAATGGCAGGAAACACAAACTTTGTTTCGTTGTCGGGTGTAACTTAATTTAAAATTAATTCTTGCTTGATTGAAAATTATGACAACTATGCTCTGGGTGAAAGTTGTTTTTGGTTTCCAGATATGGAAGATGGAATAAAAACGAAGTATGGTTGATAAAAAAAATTGTATTTAAACAAAAATACATTGGTAATAATTATCAATTTTCTCAGATTTTCAAGAATGCATATGGTTGTGAAAAGCTGCCATGGTATCAAACAATCTGATAAATGATCCTGCCCGAGGTTCACTGAATATCAACACAAATTATTTAAGTGCATCGACATAAAAAACTGTGGTGACATACTACCCTCTATTGACCACATTTTAAAGCAAATTATCCAAATGTTTTCATTAAATACAGCAATTTGTTGCAAGATATTGATTTAATCCAGATATGCCTATATAAATTTAACAACCGATTTGTTTAAATGTTGCTGATAATGTTGTGTCGCACCGAGACAATAGTGAAAATGCATACATATTTTTCGATCGGCAAATATGAACATCACACTTTTTCAAATTTATTTTGTCGTCAATCGTAATTTCATTTGAAGGGAATTGTTTTCCTGATGCTACGTGATTGCAATTCATGGCATGGAAACTAACACAAAGTGAGCTTTTTTAGACCATCAAATGTTCCTTGATCAATGAACTGATATTGTTGTTGTACAGCCCGCATTCAATATATTCAGTTATACATATAACAATTGATTTGTTAAATATGTAGCGCAATAATGTCCATGGTGAACATGCAAGTGCATGTTTCGATCGGCAAACAGGATCTACGTATGCTCCTACGTACATTACTAATTTTGTTTTGTCGTCAGACGTTAATATACTCAGAGAAATGAAAGTGAGAAATGAATTTCAACGCACAACACCTGAGTGCATCAAAATTAAGAACACAATCATTAAACTAGTGCCGTAAATCCGTGATGAAAAGTTTGGGGTAATATTGACATTTTTTTTGCATAATGTACTGGATCTCAAACGTCACTCAACGAGGGGGTACCCATAAACACTGCGTGAGACAAGGGATACCCCTTGCTGTTTTTAAAAATGTGCATGTCCTAAAAATAAACAAATATTCAAATGCATAATACTTTTTCAAGAGAAGAAATAGTGCAAATAGTGAAATAGTCCTTTCACTCATTTTTCAGAAAATATTTTATTAAAAAGAATATGGGTAAAATACTGAAAAAAATCTTGCCAAAGAATGCTATAACTCAATGACTGCCATGTCTTAAGCAGACCCAGGGCTGTCTTCCACATGTTTTCCCCCAAATCCAAAAATTCTGGCTACGCCACTGTTAATTAAGTGGTATTACCGTTACATTAGTAGCGCCCTCTTTAGGCCATGACCGGAGCCTATAGCGAAATGTATAATTATGAGCGTCTGGTTTCGTTACAGGCACATTGAAACGGGATATGATTCGGCAAGCGCAATAATTTAAGTAGTTTAACATTCAACTCCAAATACCAACACGGTTTGATAGCGTAGTCGAATAGTTCAGTAGTTAATAGTTTCAGTGCAAATAACCCTGGATCGAAACTCAGTAGAGCTACTATTGTAAACTTTAAATGGTGACGCAATAACAATTTATTTAACACATGGGGACATGACAGCTGCTGGCTGTGGTAATGTACAACTAAGTACTGGATCTGATCTCAAACGTCGCTCAAGGCCTCCCCCCCCCACCCCTGAACAATTTTTTTTTGGTAACACATGAAAAATCCTGGGGGAGATCCTATAGACCAGAAGATATCTAAGATGGGAAAACAAAGTATAGAGTTAAAACAAAAATCATTAAAGCCAACAAATATGGTTATTTATTTCAATGTTCTTAGATTTTCCTGAAAGCATTGTTTGGTGAAATATTAGTGATTGGTCAAAAACTGTGAAAAATCTTTGCGCCTGCAGCTCATTAGGCCTTTTTTAGGCTATATTTCCCCCCAAACAGCAAATTGGTTGGAAAAAAGCGGCGACCGTATGAGAGCTGCAACCAGGACAAGAGATGTATTCGAAAACCGAAAGTTTGAATTCTGTAATTTGTTGTACTTGAAACTTTGAAAACAATTTGCAACCTTAGTAAATTGAATAGAAATGGCCGCATTTTAATAACCCCGGGTAATTTGAACTTTATTTGAAAGTCTGAACCATGACATTATTTTGTATAGACCTAAAGAAACATACTGATTTGAAGTCTCAGTAATTTTGTATTTTAAAAGAGATGGACTTCAAACACTTCACAAAATATGCTGAAATCACTTTAATTAAGCAATGACTATTTTAGACTAGATAGTATTATTTGTTTTGGATAAATCTTTCCTGTATTCTGTAGATGGTTTCACCCACGTTGGCATAAGTATCCTGTCCTGTGGCCAAGTTTTTGGATCGCTACAGCGACAGAGGGCGTACGGAACTTTTGGACGTGTGATTTTTGTTTTACTGTGGGTGAATTTTGAAATCACCTTTATGATTTCCCAGATTAAAATATCAGTCTTAATAGAAGATTAAAATTATGGATGACGAATGGCATCATACAATCCATCAAACACAAAAACAAATAATGTATAAGAACTTCCTGATCAAACCAAACAATGCCAACAAAATAAGTACAAGAAATTCTGTAACAAACTTAATTTCTCAGGCCAACCCCATCCCCTCAACATTTCTCCCACTCACCCCTCCCCTCGTTGAATGTTGTGGACTGAGGTGTTCAACTTTGTGTATTATAAGTGAGAGATTTTAGACCCACTCTCATTTCATTTGTGTATGCTATGCATATAATTGCCTTTTAATGACTGCACAAATTTTGTCGGTTGTTTTGTTTCATGGGTAAATAGGCCCCCCCAAAAAAAAAAAAATAAATAAAATAAAATAACATAAAAAACATAAAATTACCGTATTGACACATGACGTACATAACGATGAAGGTATATTAAATGTAATACTATAACTATGTGTTAAAACTGTAGATGTAGAATACAAATAATACATAATGTTAATTACGTAAATGTGGCGAGGTTCAGTCAACTGAAGCGTTGGTATAATTTATATTACACTTGCCTGGTATATATTATGGGTGCACCACATGCACAAAATAAAATAGTGACCAAAATCATTTGCCGGCAAATGACCTCGGCATGCCGACTAGGTCATTATGCTTATTTCGCATGCCCTAAATTGTTATGGAAAAGTAAGACTTGAGGTCCATATAAGTATATACATTTGAAGGAGTGTATAAAAATGGCCCAATATCATGACCTGATGGGGTGCTTGACTTCTTAGTCCAAGTATCTTTTTATACAATAATTGTGATAAAATATAGACCATACACTGAGGTTACTTCAATTGACACGACGATAGATTCTGTATAAAAAAAACACAATGGCAATTTGACAAGTTTTTTCTTTTCTTTTTGAGATTGTAAGGCGCTTCTACAGTTATTAAATATTAATTGGAGTTTAATTTGTTTATAAAATAGTCGTAGGGGTCTTAGCAACCTTAAAAAAATGTAAAATAATTAAAATCTGGCACATGCACAAATAACTCCTTTTGGCATACATTGGTTTCACCCTGGCACACTGTGTGTCAGCCCATCAAACATGCACGTTAAAGGGACAATATCGTCACCATCAGAGCAGACTTTCAACAGTGCATGGAATCGGTGTCCTAGTTTAAGATGAACACAGTGACTGAACATTACTAGCCTTGATCAAGGCTGTTGTCGTAGTGCGCACTTACCACCACGGTATTCACACCCCGGCCCGTACCTATTGCTAGCCCAACACGGTGTGCTGTCCCCCGTCCCCAGACACGTACACTGTACAGCTTATGCAAGATGTGGTCGGTTCATTTCCCTAGCTTTGACCCGATTTGATCCCACACACACACAGCACAATACAATGCACTGCGCAAACACACGTAGCCCAATGGACTCTAGTATTCGTCTCTAGTATTCGCACCGTGCATGAGCTGTTGAGGGCACATGTTGTTAGACCACTGTGTGCGAAAGGGCAGCGATAGTGCGTCGCGTTTGGCGTATTTTGCAGTTGATGTGTGTACGCGCGGAATATCTCCTGCGATCATTGGCTGATAGAAGTACACGCGCGCTTAGTACCATAATGTGCGCACATACGCACAACACTCACACGACGCAAAAGTGGCTATCATCAAGACACTGCTAGAGGGCTATTATACAATGTGCACTAGGCGGATGTACACTGGCTAATTGTACATGTAGTACAATCATGTATCGCGAACAGCAAGCATGGCAACAGTTGCTCGGCCAACCAGTAACCAATGAGAATACGTCTTTAGTTTTTGAACTAATATTAGCTATTAGCATTAATGAGCTCCGCGCCTTAAATGTTGGCATGTGACGTGTAGAAACATCTAGGCGCGATGACGAATGGTCACTCGTATAGTAATATTTAATATACAGTGTACAATAGTGTGACGAAAACAGCCTTTCTGCTTAAAACATGTGGCAATTTCTCTTAGGCAGTTTCCGTCTCCAAATTATAATTGTACTCTTGATTCACAATGATTACTTATTTTTTTACAGCCGCCAATCGTAAAATCGTTCACTTTGCCTCTATTTTAATAAACAGCGATGTATGTACATGTATAAAGTTTATTCCGATTCTGCATGCAACGTAACAGTGGATTAGCGTGCGCGTACGCGCACATTGGCAAAACGCGCAAGCTACCGTAGAAGTTAACGCTTATTGGTTTATTGTTTTAATGTAGAACCAATCAGCTTGCTGTTTTAGGTAATCTGCGTGCAGCACATACGCAACCAGACTATATAAAGCGTTGAAGAGTGAGCTAGCTGGGCTCGGTTTTTCCCAACGGAGCTCGCCGTTTCAAGACCTAAAGACCTAAAGATTTAAAGACTCCAAGATGCTGGCTTTGTTTTCCAACAGAGCCTGTCACCGATGACTACAAATAATGCATTCTATAGCGTTTCTTACACTTTATTAAACGCACAGATTGCGCTTAATTAGTATTATAGCGACCACGGCTACCAACCGCTAGTACAGCAGAGCAGTGCGTGCGTGCAGTAAGTTGATTGGAGTTTATACATAATTAATTGTCTAATCAAGAGAGGGCGCTATGTATATTTTGTGATTATTGAGATTGGTAAATAAAATACACAGTTCGTGAATTTCCCTAACGGTTAAAGTCAACCTTTCGACTGAAAGTGTCCGTTTTATCATGTCTGCTTGTCTGTCTATAGAAACCAATTATTAAACACCTTCCCCTGAGATTTCCTGGATGACGACGAGGGTTTTAGTTCGGTTATTCATCTCATAGCTACCCCGAATCGTTACACATGACTTGTATACAGTATGCATGGATCCGTGTACATTATATGTATTGTGTGAATATATATGCGCGCTGGAGTTTGGATAGCTAAATTGCGGGGCAAAATAATAATGAGACCAAACCGTTCTGACGCGCCTTGATCAAGGCTAGAACATTACTGGCTCATTTATTCAGCAGCAACGGTCATGACCTTATTATTTCGGGTATTATTTTCAGTCACTAAGTTGATCTTAAACAAGTACTCTGATTCCATGCCCTGTTGATCGTGACGATACTGTCCCTTTTGCGTGGATATATACATTGCATGCAGTCCTAAGCTGACGAAAGAGGGCGCTTCACACCGGCGCTGCGCTAAACATCAACATGATCAATATTCATACTCATACTCATAGTTTAGTTTGGATCTGGAATACAGACTTGTGTGAACCATTCATTTGTGAGTACTGAATAATTTTAAGATTAACGTTACACTGAGCATAAATGCTTTGATCACTCTGTGCAACCGCTATATTTAGAACCAAGTATAAGCAAGGTTTTCTGCAAAATCTACCTTGACTGTCACTGTGCAGTATAGTCTAGAACTTAGAAGAGGATGGGGCATGGGGAGGCGGGAAACAAATTATGAAATTAAGTTTTGCAACATGGGTTTTTTTTACCAGGAATTGTTCCCATGATGGATGTATATGCATGCAGTTGAGTATGCATTGATCATGACTGTTGGGTTTGAAAATCTGTTACATTTTACACCAAGAATTAGTAAAGACTGTTTGTGGTGACTATGTAGAAATTCTCTTTTGAATAGTAATAATAATAATGTGGACTTATGGCGCACGTATCCACCAAACTTGTGCTCAAGGCGCATTACAATTTACATTATTTATTTATTACCCCTGCTCAGCAGGCTCATAAATCATTCCTGAAACCATCTCAGCTCCCTGAGGAGTAAACAGCTCAATTGCTGCCATTTCAGCGCATATGGACTAATCAAACATAACAACCAACTCTGCCCTCATAGTACAGGTACCCATTTACCCCTGGGTGGAGAGAAGCAATTATCGTAAAGTGTCTTGCTCAAGGACACAAGTACCTGGTCGCGGTTGGGATTCGAACCCACATTCTGACGACTCGGCCATCAGAATACAAATCCGATGCACTAAACCGCTCGACCATAGCACACCATAGTACTGTAAACAGTTCTGAAATGAACTTGTTGGTTACTACTTGACCATTTGACGTTGCGATCAGTATGCTCTGATCGTCATCCCATATAAATGTTTAAAAGATTAACCCTAACCTTCCAAAATCCTCCAAAATCCTCTAAAATCCTCTTTGCTAAAGTGAAGGATTGAGGCATACTTGCCTTAACATGGTACATGTACATCCATGTTTGTTGTAGTGATTACAAGGTCAGTGCTTGGGTCAGTGGACACTGTTTATTGCTCCATGCATGGAGGGAGGGTCCCTGGCATGTGCTTACTTTACTACTGAAGGATTCAGGTTATGTTTAAGCAAATGGGCCTAGGGAGTTAGGGTTAAAGTTATAGCTGTTCTTGAACAAAATCTTTATCTCTTTTGAAACAAAGCAATTACTCGGAAAGTACATGTATATAGTGGTGAGTTTATTTATTTCCTCACTGAACTGTACAAAGTTAAATGTGTTTCAGTGAAAATCAATTTACAATGAATGTTATTTTCAATTTCAGGACACATCATTGATGGTGAATACATCAGTGATTTTTTTTGGACAAGTCCAAAGGGGAATTGAACCAGATGTGTCAGACAGGTAATTATAAATTTTATTTTTGGCAAGCTGTGCAGCAAAATTCAAGCCTAACCGATTTTCAGCAGTCTTGATTTTGGTGAAGGCAAGGGGAGAATTAGTGAAATATTACAGGTCATCTTTCAATTGGTAAAACAAGTTTATAAGTTATATCATAGATATTGGTTGCTGTATATGTATGACCACCAAATTTAAGCTGGTATTTTATGGAATAGTCCTCACACAGCTTTTGCAGGATTCTTGTTAGATGTAACCATGGGAACACACAAATATCTCCCTTAAACCCTTTCTCCCACCCCTACCAAGTGCCCCTGACCCCTCATTTGCAAAACTTTGTAATGGCACATTCATATTTATTATATGATTTATCAATTAAGAAACGGCTGAGCAGTTAACGTGGACGATGATCAAGCAAATAAGGAATCATAATGAAAATTGTGCTTAGATAAGCTCCATGAGCAGGAGTAATACAAAATGCTACAATAGGAGAGAGTACATGCATAGACAACACTCCATAGATCCAGACATTTTTGAAAAATATTCATACATTTGAAGTTATTTGCAGAGAATGAGTTCTGCCAATTTATGTTCAATCAAAGCATTCATATGTAAGTCAGTCAGAAAAATGCTGGATCATGGATGTGTCAGGGGAAAAAATTATCATGATGAATATATTGCACTGAGTATCTAAAAGCATCAAAAGCCATTCAATTTTTATACATTTACATGTCGTTGGCCAGGGATCACACCCCCATGGAAGCCGCTGTCTGGGGATCACAAGGATAGGCTTTTTGAAAGTCACGATATTAAGTATTAAGTATTGGGTTTGGAACCTCAGCTGTTTAGACTTATTAGAATTACTGATACAATACATTTCTCATTTCAGGTTTACAAACACAAGACAGAACATCTTGGACCTGCCACAGTCATATTGAATGAAACTCTAGAGAGGCAACTATGAGCTTCTACATAAAATACACACGGCCTGCCTCCGTGGGTGTTCAGGTTAGAATTCTTATTCTCACCCTCTATATCAAATTTCTTTTTATATATTTATAACACACATCTTGTTGATTCTTTATCCTTAATGGGTAAAATACGGTAACAAAGGGTTCTGAAATTTACATGAACCGTGAACTAGAGTCTTGAATTGTTTTTTACACGTCCAGACACATATATAGTTTGATCTTCATATAGTCATGTATAGTATAACGCCCCCATGGGATTGTCAATGCTTAGTTATTGTAAGTCCTCAGTCAGACATGATCATCAGTTTACTTTATTCTCAGAGGAAGAAATTTAACTATAAATATATATCTATGGAAATAATGCGAACACTAAGCATATGTTAAAATAGAATGAAATTCAAGTAGTTCAATTATTTGTATGTATTATTCAATACTGACCTCAGGCCTTGGTCATTGCCCTCCCTTGTTTCCAGCTACTCGTATATTATTAGTAATCACACAAACAGCTGGGCACCAATTGCCTTGAAGGCTATGTACTTGGTAGAAATAATATTGTTTTGAAAGTTCAGTATATTATCCAATTCATGTTGAAAGTGGGTAGATATTGTTACAAATGGGCTGACAGTCATTGTGATTCCTTTTCTTGTGGGACTCATGTGGCTTGCAGTTTAAGTTTTAAACAAACTGCATTCCTTTCCTAATAGCTATCCTGCATACACTAAAAATGTTATAATTGAGATTAATCTAGAAATTTTTTTTCTTGACATTCCTCAGCAGGTGCTATGAGTTCAGAACATTCACCCTTGTTTGTTGGGACAGGAGGCAAACCATTGTTATAATCAATCATATGTAAAACAGCTGCAACAAATTAAGGTAGGTGAGTATATCTACATGTATCTATATCCATATAATATTCAATGGGTTCATCTGAGTTCATCTAGAACTATCAGTGCAGGATTCAGTGTCAAGCCGCAAGCCTGCTCTGATTGTGATGATATACCCCCTTTAAGAAAGCATCCTCATGAAAGCATTACACTAACTCTAACTGGTTTAAGCATAAAAGGGGTTTGGATACATCCCTTCATTACCATTGCAATATCCAACATACTTTTATACATACAAATTCAAGTTGCAGGATGTCAGTGTACATGTATGATGTTATCCGGAATATTTTGAGAGCGGGAATGAAAGGGAAATTTTTTGTCCTAATTAATTTAGGGAGTAACTGAGTGAATTATACTTGTAATGTAATATGTTAATGGTACCGAAATACTGAACACTCTGAGAAGTTATTCCACTTGACAATGTGAAATGTATGAATGAAATACTCAAATTTTAAATGGATCATTGGACATTGAAACATTTCCACATTTTAACAAATACAAACAAATGTGAACATATTTTCTACAGTTTGGCTTCTATACATCTCTTGATTCTATAAGTATATGGATGTATTCACATTCATTTATTAACCATTGGTGTATACACTCCTTTTAATTATAAGATGGTGAGAATTGCTTCTTTCAATAAGTTGGATCATGTAAATGCACACTGCAGAATGGGTGGATCAGTTCCACTCAACAGGGCGATTGCTGTGTTTTTGTTCCCAAGTTAAAATATGTAATAAATTGATTTGTTTACAGGTGTAAAACATTTCTTTCCATCAAATCTGATGAGGGTATTGATTCTGTAGTTGTTTGTATGCGTTCTTGCAGATATAGATTGATGCAAGTATAGCTGTGTAAAAAGTATGCTTATCCACATTCACATAATTTATGTCAACCTTAATGTGATTTAAGACCTCATCAGAGGCTGTGTTTGTTTCTTGCCATGTAAGCTCATTTAATAAGGGAATAACAGTTTGTTGCTTGGTCTTTACCGCAGGTTAATGACCGGTTTTGGGTGTGGTCACGGGCGATAAGGACCTCGCCTTTATGCCCGCATCTATTTCATTTTCAAAATTTAAAACGTGCAATTTTTATTGAATAAACTCAAATAGAAATATGTAAATTCACGTTTTGAGGACACGCGAAACACTTTCAATGTACATGAGTTAGGTGCGTGATGCAAAACAATCTTCGTCATTCTGATTGATTTAAATCCGTGTTGGCTTCGCACAAACAGCTGGTGAACAGCTAGCACAAATGAGCTACTGTGATTTTCATAAGCCATGTCTTTATCATCCATTAATACACCCCAAGTGATTACGTTTTGTCCAATAAGATTGTCTCAACTGTCTTGGGAATTTATGAATAACAGTTAATGCCGCCCTTTAGTCTGAAATCCTCATTGAAGGCATTCTTTTACTTAATAATGTGTCTTCTATCTTTGATTTCTTAATGTTAGGTTGCAGCAGCATCTACATCAGGAATACACACTGATGAGGACCCTCTTACAAGTACATCATTTGTATGCCAGGTAAAGAATTTGTTTTGACTCATCCAAAATTAATCATGCCTTAAATGCCCTTGTCATACATTAAAGGCACACTATATCACGATCAGAACAGACTTTCTGGCTCATTTATAATAATAATAATAATAAGTGCACTTATAAAGTGCTAAAACAAAGTTTCTAAGCGCTGTACATAATTGGCATTAGGTTAA
Source organism: Zoroaster sp. YZ-2022 (assembly GCA_029582265.1). Taxonomy (NCBI): domain Eukaryota; kingdom Metazoa; phylum Echinodermata; class Asteroidea; order Forcipulatida; family Zoroasteridae; genus Zoroaster; species Zoroaster sp. YZ-2022. The sequence continues at coordinate 30,626,805 of CM055828.1, read as the reverse complement.
AACAATTAAACAACAAAACAAAAAATTCAGAGCATAGGCAAAAAAAAAAAAAGAATCAGTTAAATAAAAAGGTCTTGAGCCTAGATTTAAAAGAACTGAAAGAGGGCGCATTTCTTACAGCACTCGGAAGGCTATTCCACAGACATGGAGCTGCAATTGGCAAATGCCTGGTCACCATATCTTGTCTTGCTTCGCAGGCCAGCACTGAGTAGACCTTTTGATGATGAACGAAGAGAGATGCCTGGATTATAATCTGAAATAAGTTCCACTAAGTACATGGGAGCCATACCATTACGTATCTTATAAGTAAGAAGATCTTAAAACGGATGCGGTCTTCTACTTTTAGCCAGTGTAGTTGGTTCAGAACAGGCGAGATGTGATCACGACGGTTTGTAATTGTGACAAGTCTCGCAGATGCATTCTGTACACGCTGTAGGGGTGCAATCTGACTAGCAGGAAGGCCATATAAAAAATAGTTATTGCAGTCCAGTCTGGTGGTCACAAACGTATGCACTAAACGTTCTGTGGCTGATTGATCCAAGTACCTACGAATCTTTCCTATCTTGTAGATTCCAAATGAAGCAGCACGCGTGATGCAAGGTTCTATCCAGTATAACACCGATGTCTTTAGCAGAGTTTGCAGACCTTGATTTTGGCATCACCAATGACTATATCCGGCAGACAGGAAGGCTTTCGATGCTTAGAATGGAAGTGAACGATCTCCGTCTTTGAATTATTCAACATCAGCTTATTGGAGATGGCCCATTATCTTATGTCAGAGACACAACTTTCCAATTTGTTGATGGCTTCAGCAATCTTGGACGATTGCAGCACTAGATACACTTGTGCGTCGTCTGCATAAACCATATGCATAATTCTACTGTGTGCACAAATCACGTCACTCAAAGGACCAGTATACAAGATCAAATCAAGTGGTCCCTTGACAGATCCTTGTGGGGTACCACAAGGAAAAGCAGGCAGATGTCCGAAAATGCGTTGTTCACAACAACAGCCTGAGATCGATCAGTAAGATACATGTATGATTCGAACCATCGCAGAGCTGTTCCACCAATGCCATACCTACTTTGTAGACGTTTAAAGAAGATGGAATGGGTAATTATGGTGTCAAATGCGGCAGAGTAGTCAAGTAAAATCAAAACCGCTTCATTTCCACTGTCCACTGCCACTGTCACTATGGCACTCGCATGGAAAGCCCTCCATGATATGAAGAAGATCTGGACATCTCAACTCTCTAAGGGTCTCAAACTCATGGGTGTGAGTCCTGGACCTTCACCAAGGCAATGGCCAAGTCTCTCGACGGTTGCTACACCAGGATGCTACTACGGATGGTACAAAATGTCTCTGTGCATGGAGGGATCACATCACCAATGTGGAGCTCTACGGCAACATCCCCCTACTTAGCGAGAAAGTCAAGGTGCGGATGAGCATCGCTGGGAACTGCCTCCTACACCCAGAGCTACCGTCAAACAAGGTCATTGTGTGGGAGCCCACTCACGGCAGGCGCGGACCCGGAAGACCCACTAAGACCATGCTCAAGACCCTGATAGAGGACGCAGGTGGAGAACAAGGAGGAGCTAGTCAGTTGCATGCAGGACAGAGTTGTGTGGCGTGTCAGACATCGAGCCACAAGTAACCTCACCCCAGTACCACTGGGGTGAGGTTAATTGTGGAAACACCCCTGCGAAAACTGTCACACTTTTCAGCTGGCTTCGAGCGCTGGGGAATCAAAGTGTAAATGTTGTACTTATGCAGCAGCAACAGTAATTAGGGTTGTGCGTTTTCGAATAATTTGTTAACCGGTATTCTGATTTTTATTTCAGTCGAATATTCGATATGAAAGTTATTGATTGTAAATTAGCCATGTGATGAAACGAGTACGTCTAATATAGTGGGGCCAAAAATGTACTAAACATAATGTCGCCGGATTAGGATGGACTTGCTATAGGTGTCGACCAAATGTACACAAAGGATTCTTGGGGAGGCGTGGGGTGTTAATGATGGAAGCGCCAATAAAAAAATCAACAAAAGTAAAAATTTTCTTCAAGTATTTGAACCCGAAAAACCAACCAGATATTTGCACCATTGATCGAATGTTTGGTTATTTGACACAGCCCAAACAGTAATAGCACCTTATAAATTGGGGTATTATTTTCAGTCATTTTAGTTGATCTAAAACGAGCACTCCGATTACATGCCCTGTTGATCGTGATGATATTGTTCCTGGCTGATAATTTATGAAAATTCACAGAATTATTTGTTGCAAATTGCATGTAGGCCTTTTAGACAAGGTCGAGTAGCATGCATGCATGAAGGGACCATTAATAGTGCAAATTACAATATCATTAATTGTGTACATTTGTGTTACTTTATTATTTGTTTTGATAGGAAGAAGATTCTCAAGTCCAAAGAACTGAATCAGCAAAACGTGAAAGCACTCGGTAAGTTTATCACATGATGCTAATAGTGAAAAAAAAAACTGTGGTCAATTTTGGTATTAAGGGAAATTACTGCATGCTCATCATACACATATATACTACTATAGGGCATTATGTCGCACAAATAAAATAATTAGTTATATATATAGTTGAATTGGTCACATTACAAGCTTTAATTTGGTACAGGTTTGACCCCTGTGGCATTTTGCATTCTGGAGATATATTAATAATTTGCATATTCATATTTTACAATGCAACAAAAGTGCTTTCAGAGATACAGCCCTTTAAACATACTAAGTGGAAAAAGAAATGAGCTAAAAATAAACTCTCTTGATCTATGCCCATAGCAACAGTTATGTTATTGATAGCGTGTGTTAAAACCGTATCACTACGAAAGCATAACATTGGTGGTTTTTTCCCTCTAAAACGGACAAAGAGTAAAACAAAAGACGAAAACAATGCACACAAAAACGTTTGTTTTTTCATCTTTATTCATCAATATTAATATTTCTGAAAATAAATTATGAAAATATTGATATTATAGAAGCCAACAAACCCCCCCCAAAAAAATCAGTTTGTGAAGATTTGTTCACCCGTCTCCACATAGCACAGCCCTTTACGTGTAATAGCATAGCGCGACTTAATACCCTTTTTCGTAGAGCGGGTCACATATACACATGGGGTTGGCGTTTATAGTTAGGTACTCTTTATCTGCATTTTATCTCAGCATTGGTCGATCTTAACCCAACTTGAGGCTGGTAAAGCTTGAATCTGAGCATGCAATAATGCTTGTCATGAACATGAGGAAATAGAAATTATTGAAGCTTCTGACCATAGTTTAAAGCTAGGTTTAGATGGCATTTAATCTATTCATCCATGTTATGATGTACTGGTGTACCAAGCAGCTCTATTTGTCTGCACAATATATGCATGCATAATAAAAGTCTTGGACCTCATCATCATCAGCTGTTATTTTTCAGTTGATTAATGTTCTACATTATTTCTGAATTTCTTGTTCTAGGCAGATGTTGTAAGAGAAAAGTATAACTATTGTCAGAAATTCTGAAGAAAACAAATTGCGGATAAGATTCTTAATATGTTAGATTCACTCAGAAAGGCAGGCAATAATGGTAATTATATTTCTTTCATTGGATATCCTATACTTATCAATAATGCTCTTTTTAAGTCCTGCTGGAACTGTATCAGGTATTTGCACCCAAATATTTGTTTCAGTTAAGTCAAAATGAATCAACAAGTGATTTGAACAGTTGTTCCAAAGCACAATAAATAATTAGTTTATTTTAATTTTTGATGACGTTTTGTATCAAATGGTATTGGTATTTTTCCCAATGAAAAGTACCAGTAATTTAAAAATGTTAGTGTTTTTTCCCCATTTTAGAGAATTTCCTTGTTAAAGAGAAGGTACAGTTCAATTCAACCTTCTAGTTTTCATGAATTAATCATTAAACTATGTGTGAAATTTGTGTCACAATAGATAGTTTTGTTTTTGTTTTAGGAAAAATAGGAATGTTGAGGAAAAGTGATATAATTAAAAGGCATTTGTTATTGGACAGTGTTTCAGCATCTTTCAGCCAACAAAATTCTTAAACAAATTTAAGTCCTGTCTTTAAAAACCATTAATAAAGATTTGCTAGTATGGGCTTACGTTTCTTAATTTTAGTTTTTAGATCACTCACATGTACTCTTTCTGATTATTTACAAACAAATTAAAACATTGCATATTGTTTATTTTGTCAACTGCAGCATTGCAAAAATGGAGCAGAATATGATAACAGATAAGATACTTGGACACAAAGACTATTTTGAAGAATATTCTTCAAGGAAAGGTGAGTAATTATTTTCATAATCACATCACATGACTATTCGGATCTAAGATCTTTTGGTTGCATTTGTTGTTTGTTAGAATTGATTCATTTTCATCAATGAATACAACTTTATGTGTGTCTTCATGTACATGCTGATGTGTTCATATGAAATGAGCATTACATCAAATGTGCCTCATGTACTTGTGTAGATACAAGTTGTCTAAGTAGCAAATAGCATTTGGTCATTAAGGGCCAGGATATGTTGACTCATGAGATACTGCTTTAGAGGACATGTATCACATAGGCGCAAGAAAGAAAATAAAACAATTTAATTACGTGGTGATGGTTTCCTCATGTTTTATAAACTTGTCTTTACAATGGAGGAAAGATTAAAGAGGTAAGTGTTGGTTTAGATGCTTGGATAGTGGTAGGATTTAATTGCGTGAGTAGTCTTCACATTGCTAAAACTGGGAATAGCTATTGTGGTTGACTGAATTTTTGATTTGTTGTTTAAATCTCTACTCTTGCACGTAAGGTCAACATCCTTTAAAAAAAATTTTTTTTTTCAATTCTAAACATTTGTATTTATTTGTATGCTAAAGTCAAAGCAAAGAGGAGCATACTTGTTCTTTGTGCATGTATCCATCCGTCCATCACACATCATAAATACTTTGTGGATAATCTTCATACTTGATTGGTGGATTAGTCTTGGTACATCAAAGAAGGCTTTTTAAATTTGACCCCGTAAGGTGAAAGTTCAAGATAAAAAGGAAATACAATTCTGTCAGCATGATGTGGTCCATTAACACGTATACAAATGTTTACTCATAAATGTTAAGTCACTGTTAAAACATGATACTTACTTGGACACTTTGTTTAGTCCTGTACACCTATGTGAAGGACTCTTTTCTTAAAGGTAGCCAATGTTTCTGGCAACTTATTGCATGGTTTGACCACTCTAATGGAATAGAAGTAGCTGGCTAATATATATATAGATTGGTGAAATTCTTGCGTCGGGAGATAAACAATTGATTTAGTTTTGCCCTACACCGACGTGTGTATAGCACTGTATGCTCAGCGCTTTCCGAGTGTCTGTGAAAAAACTACACAGGCTCGGGCGGGATTCGAACCCACGACCTCCTGCCCACCAGTGCTAATATATAGTTCTAGTCTACAAACATTACAAATCTGTTATTCTCATACAGCAGGATTACGTTTTGACTTGAAGAGGGAGCCCCTTCTCTGAGGAGCAACTCAAGTAGTAGCTGACTGTCTTACAAGGATGTTCTGCCTCAACAATAACACCAAGGTAATAAGTTTGCTTATGTTTGCTGTAAGAAAAAATTCTCATTCTCTTCTGCTTTTTTTAAAATCATGCTTTGATCCATATATCAGTGCAATTGCTATTCCAATGAAAAGATAGATATAAGTAACTTGTTAGTTTATTTACCAATGCTTGTCTCTGCCATTTCAAATTTATTTATCTACTTTTAATCCAGGTTTATTTGAAAGGGACCACATTATTTGATTCAGGCCAGCCACTGCAACCCCAAATGCTCAGAGGCAATTTATTTATTGCCCTTGGTTTTTGACTAAGTGGCCATTCAAATGTTGCCATAAACAATTTAATTTTGTATAAGATGTAGACATAAGAATGAAAGGCCTGCACTGCAGTATCAGTGAAGCATAGCCCTGATAAGAATTAATCACTCATTTATATATATATTTTAGTGGTACCACAGTTGAAATACTGCATACAAAAGGGGTTAAATTTGAAACATTCCAATTGATAGTGCAATCTCCTATTTACAATTTAAGTTGGATATTTCTATATTATTTAATATTGGCACTAAATAAAGAAGGCAACTAACTTGGTATGATTGGAATGAGCAAAGAAAACTTCACTGAACAAGGATTTGAACCCGATTGTGGATGAATTACTCTACCACCAGGGACCAATTACGCTGAACAAGGATTTGAACCCAATTGTGGATGAATTGCTCTACCACCAGAGACCAATTACACTGAACAAGGATTTGAACCCAATTGTGGATGAATTGCTCGACCACCAGGGACCAATTACACTGAACAAGGATTTGAACCCAATTGTGGATGAATTGCTCTACCACCAGGGACCAATTACGCTGAACAAGGATTTGAACCCAATTGTGGATGAATTGCTCTACCACCAGGGACCAATTACGCTGAACAAGGATTTGAACCCAATTGTGGATGAATTGCTCTACCACCAGGGACCAATTACGCTGAACAAGGATTTGAACCCAATTGTGGATGAATTGCTGTACCACCAGAGACCAATTACACTGAACAAGGATTTGAACCCAATTGTGGATGAATTGCTCTACCACCAGGGACCAATTACGCTGAACAAGGATTTGAACCCAATTGTGGATGGATTGCTCTACCACCAGGGACCAATTACGCTGAACAAGGATTTGAACCCAATTGTGGATGAATTGCTCTACCACCAGGGACCAATTACACTGAACAAGGATTTGAACCCAATTGTGGATGAATTGCTCTACCGTCAGGGACCACTTACGCTGAACAGGGATTTGAACCCAATTGTGGATGAATTGCTCTACCGCCAGGGACCACTTACGCTGAACAGGGATTTGAACCCAATTGTGGATGAATTGCTCTACCGCCAGGGACCAATTACGCTGAACAGGGATTTGAACCCAATTGTGGATGAATTGCTCTACCGCCAGGGACCAATTACGCTGAACAGGGATTTGAACCCAATTGTGGATGAATTGCTCTACCGCCAGGGACCACTTACGCTGAACAGGGATTTGAACCCAATTGTGGATGAATTGCTCTACCGCCAGGGACCAATTACGCTGAACAGGGATTTGAACCCAATTGTGGATGAATTGCTCTACCGCCAGGGACCAATTACGCTGAACAGGGATTTGAACCCAATTGTGGATGAATTGCTCTACCGCCAGGGACCAATTACGCTGAACAGGGATTTGAACCCAATTGTGGATGAATTGCTCTATAGTCAGGGACCAATTACGCTGAACAGGGATTTGAACCCAATTGTGGATGAATTGCTCTACCGCCAGAGAGACCAATTACTCTGAACAGGGATCTGAACCCAATTGTGGATGAATTGCTCTACCGCCAGGGACCAGTTGCACTGAACAAGGATTTGAACCCAATTGTGGATGAATTGCTCTACCGCCAGGGACCAATTACGCTGAACAAGGATTTGAACCCAATTGTGGATGAATTGCTCTAGCGCCAGAGATCACTTACGCTGAACAGGGATTTGAACCCAATTGTGGATGAATTGCTCTAGCGCCAGAGATCACTTACGCTGAACAGGGATTTGAACCCAATTATGGATGAATTGCTCTACCGCCAGGGACCACTTACGCTGAACAGGGATTTGAACCCAATTGTGGATGAATTGCTCTACCGCCAGGGACCAATTGCGCTGAACAAGGATTTGAACCCAATTGTGGATGAATTGCTCTACCACCAGGGACCAATTACACTGAACAAGGATTTGAACCCAATTGTGGATGAATTGCTCTACCGCCAGGGACCAATTACACTGAACAAGGATTTGAACCCAATTGTGGATGAATTGCTCTACCGCCAGAGAGACCAATTGCGCTGAACAAGGATTTGAACCCAATTGTGGATGAATTGCTCTACCGCCAGAGAGACCAATTACACTGAACAAGGATTTGAACCCAATTGTGGATGAATTGCTCTACCGCCAGAGAGACCAATTACACTGAACAAGGATTTGAACCCAATTGTGGATGAATTGCTCTACCGCCAGGGACCAATTACGCTGAACAGGGATTTGAACCCAATTGTGGATGAATTGCTCTACCGCCAGAGAGACCAGTTGCGCTGAACAAGGATTTGAACCCAATTGTGGATGAATTGCTCTACCGCCAGAGAGACCAATTACGCTGAACAAGGATTTGAACCCAATTGTGGATGAATTGCTCTACCGCCAGAGAGACCAATTACACTGAACAAGGATTTGAACCCAATTGTGGATGAATTGCTCTACCGCCAGAGAGACCAATTACACTGAACAAGGATTTGAACCCAATTGTGGATGAATTGCTCTACCGCCAGGGACCAATTACGCTGAACAGGGATTTGAACCCAATTGTGGATGAATTGCCCTACCGCCAGAGAGACCAATTGCGCTGAACAAGGATTTGAACCCAATTGTGGATGAATTGCTCTACCGCCAGAGAGACCAATTACACTGAACAAGGATTTAAACCCAATTGTGGATGAATTGCTCTACCGCCAGAGAGACCAATTACGCTGAACAGGGATTTGAACCCAATTGTGGATGAATTGCTCTACCGCCAGAGAGACCAATTGCACTGAACAAGGATTTGAACCCAATTGTGGATGAATTGCTCTACCACCAGGGACCAATTACGCTGAACAAAGATTTGAACCCAATTGTGGATGAATTGCTCTACCGCCAGGGACCAAATTACGCTGAACAAGGATTTGAACCCAATTGTGGATGAATTGCTCTACCGCCAGAGACCAATTACGCTGAACAAGGATTTGAACCCAATTGTGGATGAATTGCTCTCCCGCCAGGGACCACTTATGCTGAACAAGGATTTGAACCCAATTGTGGATGAATTGCTCTCCATAGGGACCACTTATGCTGAACAAGGATTTGAACCCAATTGTGGATGAATTGCTCCAACACCAGGGACCAATTGCGCTGAACAAGGATTTGAACCCAATTGTGGATGAATTGCTCTACCACCAGGGACCAATTACGCTGAACAAGGATTTGAACCCAATTGTGGATGAATTGCTCTACCGCCAGGGACCAATTACGCTGAACAAGGATTTGAACCCAATTGTGGATGAATTGCTCTACCGCCAGAGACCAATTACGCTGAACAAGGATTTGAACCCAATTGTGGATGAATTGCTCTACCACCAGAGACCAATTTCATTATAGCTTCTTAGGAGAAAATATTGCTATGACAAGATTTGAGTTTAGTTGGAAGATGATTCCAGAGTCTCGGACCCGCGACAGAAAATTCAAAGACCTATCACCCCAGTTCCGTTTTGAAGTTGGTTCCTTTAGGAGTGACATGTTGCTGGAGCGCAAATTGCGTGATGGAGTGTAGACTTTATTTAAGCAGTTCAGAAATATAAATTGGAGCAATGTTATTAAAAGATTTGTGAACAATTAGCATAAGTTTAAAAACAATTCTCTGTGAAACAGGAATCCAGTGCAGTTCTTTCAAGATTGGCTAGATATGGCATGACTTTCTGGACAAAGTCAACACGAGCTGCTGTGTTTTGTATGCTGCTGAAGACAAGATATTTGATTCTGCGGGAGACCATAGAGGAGAGCATTCCCATTATCGAGCCGTGATGTGACAAATGCATGTATAATTTGTTCGGCAGCACTTTTATTCAAGTATTTCCTTATTCGGCTAATATTTCTGATATGAAATGATGATATGCGAACAATGTTGGAGATATGAGGTTTTAAAGTCATTGTCGAGTCAAATATAACACCCAAATTACGTGCTTGTGATGAGGGGTTTATCTGCGAGTCACCAATTGTAATAAATGGAAGAGAAACTTTAGACAATTGCTGACGTGATCCAAATAGAACAAATTCTGTTTTTTCGTCGTTCAATTTCAGGAAGTTTTGTCTCATCCAACTTCGAATCTCTTGAATACATTTCTCCAGTGTTGTAATGCAGGAATCGGTAGGTTCTTGAGAAGATTTAAAAGTAATGTAAAGCTGTGTGTCATCAGCGTAGACATGGTAATTTAAATTATACTTCAAAATGATATCACGAGCTGGAAAGGTATAAACAATAAACCACTGTGGGCCGAGCATTTAGCCTTGAGATACAGAATAGTCAAGAATAACAGGCTCGGAGATAGCATTTATGTTTTATGTTTTATTTGATATCACCATTCAAAAATAAATTACAACTAGATATAAGTTTTTGTCACAACAAAAACAAGGTGTTCGGTTGAAGTTAAAATGGTTACGTCATCAATTCGAAGTGTTGGAGAAGTCAAATGTTAACGTCTGTTGAAGTTCTCGCGAGAAGTTTATTCGAATACAATACAATACTGAATTTAGAAATTATTTTAATATTAAACTTTGACTTCCGGTTTGGACAGGAAGTAAGGTCAAATTGGGGTCACCTTTGTGTAAATACTTTTGACAATTAACAATCTGTACAATGGTACAAAAATGTCAATTTACCTCCTGTAGTTGTTGAGATATGATTTTTAAATATTAAACTTTCACTTCCGGTTTGGACAGGAAGTAAGGTCAAATGGGGTATAAATATTTTTGACAATTAACGATCTGTACAATGGTACAAAAAGTTTTAATTTACTTCTTGTGGTTGTTGAGATATGATTTTTTTAAATATTAAACTTTGACTTCCGGTTTGGACAGGAAGTAAGGTCAAATTGGGGTCACCTTTTTGTAAATATTTTTTGACAATTAACGACCTGTACAATGGTTTAAAAATTGTGAATTTACCTCTTGTGGTTGTTGAGATATGATTTTTTTAAATATTAAACTTTGACTTCCGGTTTGGACAGGAAGTAAGGTCAAATTGGGGTCACCTTTTTCTAAATATTATTTGACAATTAACGATCTGTACAATAGTGAAAGAATTGTGAATTTCTCTCTTGTGGTTGTTGAGATATGATTTTTGTTAAATATTAAACTTTGACTTCCGGTTTGGACAGGAAGTAAAGGTCAAATTAGGGTCACCTTTTTGAAAATATTTTTTGACAATTAACGATCTGTACAATGGTGAAAGAATTGTGAATTTATCTCTTGTGGTTGTTGAGATATGATTTTTTTAAATGTTAAACTTTGACTTCCGGTTTGGACAGGAAGTAAGGTCAAATTGGGGTCATGTTTTTGTAAATATTTTTCGACAATTAACAATCTATACAATAGTGCAAAAAATGTCCATTTACCTGTTGTGGTTGTTGAGATATGATTTTTTTAAATATTAAACTTTGACTTCCTGTTTGGACAGGAAGTAAGGTCAAATCGGGGTCACTCACAACTCGAGTTTCATCTACTTGTTTCAAGTTCGTGTGAAGTTTGCAAGTATGTGTTTTTTTGCGGACAGTCACGGGGGAGAAGAAGAAGAAGTAAAAAAAAACGAACAAAAACAATAGGTGTTTCGGGTACATACCCGAACACCTAAAAACACACATTAAATAAACAAATAAAAAACGTAAATAAATTTAAATTGCACATGAAGGCGGTAATATCAGGATAGCCCATAAAAGTCTTGCGACTTATTTCCAATGGGGTCCTTTAAGCACAAAAGACAAAACCAACCAGACATTACATCACAAAAAAGAACAGAAGACATAAAGAGAACATGTAAATTAAAAAGACCCATGTCCCTGCTGGTTCCAATTTTGCCACCATTCTCTCTACGGACATGAGAACAAAAAATCTGTGGCAAACCGGGAACCCACATGAAACATGTACCCTTCTAACCATCTAAATTAAAATAATTTATAAAACTTAACAATGAACACATATTAAACGACATGTCCCTGCTGGTTCCAATTTTGCCACCATTGTCTCTATGGACTTGAGAACAAAAAATCTGGGCAAAGCGGGGACCCACATGGAACTTACACCCTATACCATCTAAATCAAAATATTAAAAGATGAAAAACATGCATAAAAAGGGCACCTGTCCCGTACTGATCCTATGCCCCTCCCCCCCCCCCCGCAAGAACTGCATCTCACCTTTTGGAAGAGGCTAAGTTGAATTATGAGTTTGTCAAATGTGCTAACTAACGGAGAAAAAAATCCCTTTCCGTAACAATTTCTCTGTCCAGCAGAAATTTCTTAAGTTCCCTTTTGAATCCCAGTTTATTCTTAATAGATTTGACAAAATTTGGCAAGTTATTCCATTCTCTAATTGCATTTTAAAAACAAGAACTTTTAGTAATATTGTTAATTGAGGGAACCACAAAATTATAATTTCTAGATCTCGTGTTGTAGTGGTGGGCGTCGTGTTGTAGTGGTGGGCGTCCCTAACCTTGACGAAAAACTGATTAAGATATGACGGGCATTTCCCATAAAAAATACCATGAGCAATGTTGAGGGCTAGTTGAGACACCCTGTTTTCTATATGGAGGTATCCAATATCATGAAATTCCTGTAAATTAAGGTGATATCTTGGACCAACATTATAAATAAACCGAACCATTTTGTTTTGAAGAATTTGAAGTTTACTTTTGAGAGTGGAGCTGATTCCATAAAACCAGGACATGCAGGCATAGTCAATATGACTTTGTATTTAGCGTGGAGCACAAAATCTGTCTGGTAGTTTTGTTAAGGAAATGTGCGTGTCTATACAGGAATTTCAATTTATTTGTTAGATTTTTTTAAAATATCAACCATATTCATACCTGACAAGTTTTGATCCAACTCAATGCCAAGATACTTAACACATTTCTGAGATGAAATATAACCTGACCATTACATTCTATAGAGAAATTACGGATTCTTTTACATTTACGTTTAGAACCGAACAACATACATTCACATTTACCCATATGTAATGAAAGTTTGTTTTCAATCAACCATCTATTACATGATTCTATTTCGCCAGAAAGTTTCCTGGCTATTGTATCTGGATCTTTACCTGCCACTAGTATGATGCTATCATCTGCATATAATATGAGTTTAGAGTCCACACACATCTCCATATCGTTACAATAACAAAGATACAGAAGGGGGCCGAGCAGGCTTCCCTGGGGCACGCCGTTCTCATTAATAAGTTCAGGTGAAGTAACACCGTTAATGCACACAACTTGTCTTCTGTTAGATAGATAGGATTTGAACCATCTATGATCAATGCCCAAAAATTCAAGTTTGCTGCATACAATAGAATGATTAACACAGTCAAAGGCCTTTTGGACATCAAGTGAAACCATCCTGACGTAATTACCTTTAGCAGTTTGTGTTCTGATAAAATCATTGAGATGGACGAGACATGAGTTAGTAGAAAAATTTTGTCTAAAGCCAGATTGAAATTCGTAAATTAGATTGTTTTCAGCCAGGTAGCTCTCCACCTGAATGAAAACGGCCTTCTCCAAAATTTTTGACAAGGCAAAGAGAACACTAACTGGTCTATAATTCCCGACTTCCATTCTGGATTTTTTCTTGTGAAGAGGAGTTATTTTGGCTTGTTTCATATCATCCGGAAAAAATGTTGGTGTTTAATGACAAATTCACAATGTGCCCAATCGGAACTTTTAAAATTTCTGCGCCATCCTTCAAAAATCTAGGTGAGATACCATCTAAACCAGTACTTTTATTTTGATTGAGCTGACCAAGTTCTTTAAAAATAAATTCGTTCGTAACCGGTTGTAATTTCATAGAACCCTTTTGAACCCCTTTAGCTTCATAGTAATGTTTCAAATTATCTGAATCAACACCAAAAAGTGAAGTGACTATTGGAAGTGAACTAGTCAACTTATTTGCCACTGTAACCAAAAAAAGTGTTGATGTATGTCGCGACTTTTAAAGGATCAAAACACACATCACCATCAACTTTTAAGACAATGTTACTAGATTTTTTGCTTTTGTTACTGTAACCTAAGGATTTTAGATGAGACCATAACTTCTTATAGCATTGTTCTTATTTTCCTCTATGTTTGTGCAAAAAAAAATAGATTTAGATTGTTTAATCGACCTTTGAACTTTGTTTCTTGCTGAACAAAACATTTTGTATAAAGCAACATTGTTTTTGTCTTTTTTGAATTGACAGTACAAATTATCTCTATTGTTTATCTTTTCTAAAATCTCACCGGTCATCCAAGGCTTTAATTCTGATAGATTTCATCGGGGCTATAGAATCAATTATTTTAGTAATTTTCTGCTTCAGTAATAACCAAGCATTGTTTACATCATTGCAAAGAGTGACATCTGACCAGTCTATTTCCTTCAACATATTTTGGTAAATTTCCTTGTCATAATTCCTCATGGATCTAAAACGCCATGAAATACTCTTGGGATTCCTTCGCCGTGAAAACACCATGAACTCCGGTCCTTGTGGCAGTTTTGGGGCAGCTCATTAATTCTCGAGAGCGCCGTGAATTTGCCCTGAAATCACATGTAAACATTATTGCCAATATCTGAGAGGAAGAGCCACCATGAAATTGCTGTGAATTACGGTGAACTGTTATTTCACGGCAAAACGGATTTTCAGGGCATTTTCAGGGTAAAGTTAATAGTGACTGGTGGTTTGTCATACAATGTGATGAGTAGAAGAGAGCCCAGTGTGTATATTTGAGAATGTTGGAGTAATTAAAGTGATTTAAAATACGTCCAGGTCTCTTAAGTACACAGCACATGTCCAGAATACCTTAATGTAGTAACCAGAGCTAACTTGAATGTGCAGCACAGTTTTAACCATATACTGCATTGGTACAAACCTGATATGTATCAATGCAGTTTCAAGTACATGTATGTGTATCATTTGAAAACTGAATGTAGCTTTTACATAATTCCTGTATAAATATATTTCTTCCTATTATTTAGAATTGTGCTGACCCTTGCTGCAATGAGAAACAACCAAAAACGGTCAACAAGTACCTGCTGTGAATATAAAGTGTGCACGTCAATCAGAATTGAAGTCACAGATCAGTGGTGACTAAACCTTGTTAGTCTCAAGCTCAGTGCAGTATAGAAGGGGATGGGGCATGGGGACGGGGGAAACAAATTATGAAATTAAGTTTTGCAACACCTGGTATTTTACCAGGAATTGTTTTCATGATGGATGTATATGCATGCAGTTGAGTATGCATTGATCATGACTGTTGGGTTTGAAAACCTGTTACATTTTACACCAAGAATTAGTAAAGACTTTGTGGTGACACCATGTAGAAATTCTCTTTTTGAATAGTACTGTAAATAGTTCTGAAAAGAACCGGTTGGTTACAACTTGACGTTGCGATCAGTATGCTCTGATCGCCTTCCCCTATAAATGTTTAAAAGATTAAAGTTATAGCTGTTCTTGAACAAAATCTTTATCTCTTTTGAAACAAAGCAACTGCTTGGTAAAATACTGAAGTATATAGTGGTGAGTTTATTTATTTCCTCACTGAACTGTACAAAGTTAAATGTGTTTCAGTGAAATTCAATCAATGAGTTCTGGCAATTTATGTTCAATCAAAGCATTCATAAGTAAGTCAGAAAAATGCTGGATGTGTCAGGGAAAAAATCATCATGATGAATATATTGCACTGAGTGGCTGAATCTGTCTATTAAAATGAATTACTGAATTGACAAGAGCGGGGGTTTGAACCTGCAACATCTGGTTTACCGTACCGGTATCTAGAGCTATCTAGCTCTGTGTTGGTTCTCCCTATTTTGTCAATATCTTTGTTCTGGGGGCGCTAAGCATCAAAATCCATTCAATGTCCATACATTTCATTGGCCAGGGATCACACCCCCATGGAAGCCGCTGTCCGGGAATCACAAGGATGAGGCTTTTTGAAAGTCATGATATTAAATATTAAGTATTGGGTTTGGAACCTGAGCTGTTTAGCCTTATTAGCATTACTGATACAATACATTTCTCATTTCAGGTTTACAAACACAAGACAGAACATCTTGGACCTGCCACAGTCATATTGAATGAAACTCTAGAGAGGCAACTGAGCTTGTACATAAAATACACACGGCCTGCCTCCTGTGGGTGTTCAGGTTAGAATTCTTATTCTCACCCTCTATATCAAATTTCTTTTTATATATTTATAACCAGGGTTGTCACCAGACCAAATTGAGTGCCGGCTAATTTTGTCAATTGCGAGTGTAGTGAGCGGAGCGAACGCAGCGCAGCTCCTCACGGCCGGGGGTCCAGGGGCCCGCTTAAGGGCCCCTGGTGGGGTCCAGGGGCAACGCCTCGGTGGGGGTCGAGGGGGCGAAGCACCCCGAAGCTCCTGGGTTTTAGCTTTTATGAATAGATTTGGAGGGCTCACCTTTCACATAATTTGTTGTATAATAGTATGATATTTTCATAGTATTATACAAGAATTTATGATGTGAAGGAGTGCCCTCCAATTGACAACAATGTTGGCTCAGAAAAACTGAAACTTCTGTATGGCCTACCAGGTGTCCACTTTTCGCTATTCAACTTAGATGCCAGCTTCTGTTTTTTTTTATGAGGTAACACTTGAGCAACCGGGGCCGTCAGGCATAGCAGCTCCGAGTTTTTGGCCTAAATCCACAGTGGCCGAAGACTCGGTAGCGTGATCAGTTCCCAGGTCAGTTGTACTCGAACACGAAGATGTGGTCGCAGAAGAATGTCTCGAATTTGCCGGCTTCTCGCTTGACCCGGCTGCCGTGTCTATCACTGCCGGCCCCTTGCGTTTAGTGGTCGAAGAGAAAAAGCTGGTGATACTTTTCTGCGAGTGCGACATAATTATTTTGATCAAAACACTTCCAAAAAACGTTCACAAAACTTTTCATGAATGGGCGGAGGGACGCACGTGAATAATTTTCCCTTTGCTGAGCACATCGCGGGGAAAGCTAAACGTTTACGAAGTCACGCTTAACCAACCTGAAATTTACGTACATCGACATTACGAAGCACGTCGCATCATTTACACGCGGTAGAGACTAGTGGCATTAGCTCATCGTGCAGGCGCAAACAACCAATCATAATGGAGATTCCCAGGTCTTTTCCCTGACGTCATAAATAAATGCTAATTAGTGTATTTGTTTGTACCGCTACAAACTGAGATTTATTTTATAATATCGTACGATGTTTTAATTGATCTATAGACTAAAGTCCTCAAAATAGTGGCAAATAACTCAAATAACCGTTTAATGAAATATTCACACAATTTTTGTGCCGGTCGGTAAGACATCAATTTGCGTTTGGTGCCGGTCGGCCAGCGGGTGTGCCGGTTAGACCCGACCGGCGCCGACCGGCGTAGCTACAACCCTGTTTATAACACATCTTGTTGATTCTTTATCCTTAATGGCTAAAATACGGTAACAAAGGGTTCTGAAGTTTACATGAACCGTGAACTAGAGTCTTGAATTGTTTCTTGCACGTCCAGACATATATAGTTTGATCCTCATATAGTCATGTATAGTATAACGCCCCCATGGGATTGTCAATGTTTAATTATTGTAAGTCCACAGTCAGACATGATCAGTTTACTTTATTCTCAGAGGAAGAAATTTAACTATAAATATATATCTATGGAAATAATGCGAACACTAAGCATATGTTAAAATAGAATGAAATTCAAGTAGTTCAATTATTTGTATGTATTATTCAATACTGACCTCAGGCCTTGGTCATTGCCCTCCCTTGTTTCCAGCTACTCGTATATTATTAGTAATCACACAAACAGCTGGGCACTAATTGCCTTGAAGGCAATGTACTTGGTAGAAATAATATTGTTTTGAAAGTTCAGTATATTATCCAATTCATGTTTAAAGTGGGTAGATATTGTTACAAATGGGCTGACAGTCATTGTGATTCCTTTTCTTGTGGGACTCATGTGGCTTGCAGTTTAAGTTTTAAACACACTGCATTCTTTTCCTAATAGCTATCCTGCATACACTAAAAATGTTATAATTGAGATTAATCTAGACATTTTTTTCTTGACATTCCTCAGCAGGTGCTATGAGTTCAGAACATTCACCCTTTTGTTTGTTGGGACAGGAGTCAAACCATTGTTATAATCAATCATATGTAAAACAGCTGCAACAAATTAAGGTAGGTGAGTATATCTACATGTATCTATATCCATATAATATTCAATGGGTTCATCTGAGTTCATCTAAAACTATCAGTGCAGGATTCAGTGTCAAGCCGCAAGCCTGCTCTGATTGTGACGATATACCCCCTTTAAGAAAGCATCCTCATGAAAGCATTACACTAACTCTAACTGGTTTAAGCATAAAAGGGGTTTGGATACATCCCTTCATTACCATTGCAATATCCAACATACTTTTATACATACAAATTCAAGTTGCAGGATGTCAGTGTATGATGTTATCCGGAATATTTTGAGAGCGGGAATGAAAGGGTAATTTTTTGTCCTAATTAATTTAGGGAGTAACTGAGTGAATTATACTTGTAATGTAATATGTTAATGGTACCGAAATACTGAACACGCTGAGAAGTTATTCCACTTGACAATGTGAAATGTAGGAATGAAATACTCAAATTTTAAATGGATCATTGGACATTGAAACATTTCCACATTTTAACAAATACAAACAAATGTGAACATATTTTCTACAGTTTGGCTTCTATACATCTCTTGATTCTATAAGTATATGGATGTATTCACATTCATTTATTAACCATTGGTGTATATACACTCCCTTTTAATTATAAGATGGTGAGAATTGCTTCTTTCAATAAGTTGGATCATGTAAATGCACACTGCAGAATGGGTGGATCAGTTCCGCTCAACAGGGCGATTGCTGTGTTCTGTTCCCAAGTTAAAATGTGTAATAAATTGATTTGTTTACAGATGTAAAACATTTCTTTCCATCAAATCTGATGAGGGGATTGATTCTGTAGTTGCAATATCTGCCAAATTAATATTTGTTTTGGTGATCATTGCAGTTGCAAGCCTTCCAAAAATGATGATCAAAAATGATTTGTTTCAGGCTGTTGACACTCTAAGCCAGAGAGAGGCTCGTCAAGTTACCCAACTAATGTCTCATAAGACAGAAACTCAGAATGCCTACTATGTAACTGCACAGGAAAACAGAAAAAATAAGGACATGCAACATGCTTTCATCAGTTCTGTGTAAGGTACGTTGGACATAAACTATCAACAATAAAGATTTACATATTTAAGAACAAAAAGCATTATGGACAATGTGTGAAAATTAAAAAAAAAAAAAAAAATTGGTCTTTGTATTTCTAAACAAAGAATGATGGCCTTCTATTAAGATTGCTTTTTGAACCGGGTTTCAAGAAATAATTTTCATTTATTGTTATTAACAATTAATTAGCTCTAATCAGAGTAGTTGAAATAACGCTGAATATTTGATGTCAATATACACCAGTTAAAACTGTATAATTTGGCAGTGAAGAGAAAATTATGTTAATTAACCCTCCTACTGTTTGACCATTTGAAACCATTCAAAATTTCCACTTACCAAAATGCCCATTGGTTTTGTACACACCTGGTGATACCATTTGAACAGTGTTGGTAGCAAGCTTAACTACCATTCATATCCATTCAAATGGTTTTGAATGGTTGTTACACTACACCTTGGTGTGTTTCCATAGCCGAATGGATTCAAATGGTGAATGTACTTCACAGTGGCTTATCATTCAAATGGTTTTAAATGGTGGATACATTACACCTTGGTGTGGTTTCACATAGCCGAAAAACAAAACCTGCATTATGTAGATAAAGTGGACTATCCATCATCTCAGTACCCTATGGAGTTTTAACACATGGTGGCCAGTGTACAAGTAATTGATCTACCACTTAAAAATGGCACTAGGGTCTTTAGGGTATAGCAGACCTGTCATTTAAAACCATTTACTCATGTCACTGGCATAGAGGGTCCATTAATTCACCACTTAGAAGTATCCAAACAAGGTTTTGTATTAGCTGACCTACAGTGGCGTAACTAGACATTTTCATTTGGGGGGGCAAGTGGGGGCAAAGAATAAATTTGGGGGGGCCAAAGAAGTGCAAGATTACATTACGCTTACCATTTACTATGTTAATTGATAGTTGATACCAAACCATAATGCAGTTTATGCACAAAAGATTGCGAAACCAAACAAATCTTAGAGTACTTGTCATTTTTATAAGATAAAATTTTTCGACTGCATACCAGGATTAAATTACCAAATATCAATTCAGGAGTTATTGTTTATACACGGCATTCTCAAATTAAACTCTATGAGTAATCATTAAATAAAATTGTTGTTTGTATGCTTTATTTCAGTGTAAATACCCGAAACATAATAATTAGTACAATTGTAAGCCATTTAAATAAAAATCAAAATACAGGATTGAAGTTGTGGGTTTAATAACAATGATCACAAAAATAGGCCTACCTCTCAGTTCCACGGCTTGCCTCAAAGAAGACTTATGCGGAGGTTCTTGTGGTGATCTGCGAATTCCTCAATGAAATCATCAAGGTCTATGGCCTCTGTGCGTTCTCGTTCAATGTGAAGAACACCAAGATCACTCAAGCGCTTATCCGACATTGTGTTTCGAAGATAAGTTTTGATGAGTTTCAAACTGGAAAAGCTGCGCTCGCAAGCAGCACTGGATACTGGAATTGCCACTGCAATTTTCATCAGACGGAATAACTCAGCAAATACATCCTTGTATGGATCTAAAAATGCAGTAAACTGAAGAAGAGTTTCGGGAGCTGTATTTCCGGAGTCTGTAAATTTACGTTTCAGGAGACGCTTTGCTTGTGGAATTTCATGGCTTAGGTCCTCCAAGTTAGCGTCAAACACCTGTCCAAACTTCTGCACACTTTCAGTGTTGAGGAAGCTTTCCGCCTCTGGATAAAGGGATGAAATACCGGTCATTATGGCACAACTTTCTGTAGAAAATCTACGATCCATTTCTGATATGATGACGTCAAGAACAGAGTTGAAGACGTGAACCCGAACGTTGTCTTTTGTTGTGGATCGCTGGTGTTCTACAGGCACCTGTTCTGTTATAACAGAATCTTGAAGTCTATTTGGTAAACGCCTTTGACGACGCAGACGGACTTCGGTGATCGATATTTTGCAGGCAGACGATAGCTCTGTCGCTGAACTCCATATCTCGTCAAAGCAGTCCTCGTCAGATCGTAGCTTCTGCAATTTGTTATTGAAATTGTCAACGATGTCGGTTGCCTTTGCTAAGTCCACTTTAGCATTTTGTAGCATATCAGAGAGGCCTTTGGATTCCTGGAGGATATCGCAAAATACCGTTAGCATTACAACAAATGTAAAGTTCAACTGGGAAGCCAAACCTCGTGCATCAATGGCCCTGTCAGTAGTGCAGCTCGTCTGACCAGGTAATTCCGCTTGTTTTTCAGGGCCTCTCGACCAATCAGAAGGCCGGATTTGGGTCACGTGATGCCTAATTAGCATAATTTGAGGAGCCGGTGGACTGAAACATTTTTTACTGTAGGGGTGATTAAAAATGTGTGAGGGACGTAATATTTCGTAATATTTTTAATCTTTATGATTTTTATTATATGGGGTATTATATTATGGTATGTAATTTTTAAAAGGTCCTCCATAAAATAAAACTGTATACTTATTGTAGGTAATAAGTTTAAAAAGATCCTTCATAAAATAATAATAAATACATACATAAAGTCCTATGTATAACCATAATAAGATATTGTTTACAAACGTGAATGGATCGTTCCTATAAATGCAATGAGTCATCGCAACTGAGGGTCTTTTCCCAATCTAGTTCCCAAAATCACTAGTTACAAACCCCGTCTACGTATCAAAGCAGAGTGGAACAGACTACACATCTACGTACAAGTTACAACAACAACGCGACACTGCCAGTTCGTGTTAGGACACGTCTATGGACTTGCCTGGACGATGGACTTGCCTATTGTTATCTGTATACCGGCGCTCGTGATACGAGTAGGTCACATCCCATTCAGTTTTGTTATGAACTGACCAGTTCCACACCAACGGCGTTTCCATTGTGGACACAATTACCTGATATACTTGCATAGGCAGCCACTGCAGCAGCGTACCGGCAGCCCGGCCACGTTTAAGACAAGTTATACCGAGAGTCGTTGGTGCAAAGTCCTTTGTGTAGATGTTTCAGTAGTGCGTAAAGTTGTGTATCCAGTGACTGTCACTTAACTATCCACGAAAAACTCAAAATACATGCGCATGATGGCTGTATTCCAAAATGTTTGTATAATGGATCAATTGAGCTAGCTGCTGTACATGTTGAGGGGCATGTACACTATAGACATCAGTAATCCTTTCGATCGATGGACTCTTGAGCCATTTTGTATAGTCGCTAGTACAATGTTTGAGCAGTGGATTATCGATAGTGTACAGGTGGATGAGAATTACTGTACTAAAATACATGTGAATACATGTTATCCCCACAAAGTGTATGATAATTCCCTATGGAATTTGTCACCAACCAGGAGATTCTCATGGCACAGACCAAGAAGGATTATGACAATTATATTTTTGGTTCCATTTGACTTAATAATTTATGTATAAAATACTGTGCCTTGATCTATAGGCCTATACCCAATGTGTTTTTATTTACTTCTCTATTTTTGTTTTATTGTATAAGTCCCTTTATCACTAGATATTTCAGCATGTAAAGTACATTTTAAGTAAACAATAAGTGTTTTGCATAAGATAAATGACATTTTTTATTAATATTATTATGTTATTTTTATTAATATTATTATGTGTAAAATGAATTATTCAGTACGTACTACCCGTATAAACAGGTTATTTTTATCGATTGTTGAGGTCTCTCGGCCAATCGGAAGGTTGGATTTAGGCCTAACTAATCAATATTTTGAGGAGGAAATTTGAGGAAGTCGTCATCTATCATTACCGTGCGGTTACATAACAGCGTGAGTGGTTTCTTTAATTGGGCCATATACATGAATATTCTAGGTATGATGCAATACTATGGGATCGTGGGTTTCGATATCAATATTTTGAGGAGGGAATTTGAGGAGGTCGTCATCTATCGTTATTGTGCGGCTACATAACAGCGTGTATTAATGAATTGGGCCAAATGAATATTACATCTAGATATGATGCAATAATATGGGATCCTAGTGGGTTCGATGACTCGCCCGTTTGAGATGTGACGATCAATAATGGATTGTGGTGTGTACTATGCGATGATTATTGTGTAGTTGTAAAAAATAAGTGTTTAAGGAATGAATAATATTGAAACATGATAAAGGAATACTGTACGGTGTGATTACTAAGTGGAATGATTTTACAAGAAATATGTACAAAAGGAGGTTGGATGGGTGAAAGTAATGAAAGGATTTTGAGGAGTGTAAATCGCTTAGACAGTATCGTCTGCGGGAAGTAATTAATCGGATATGATCGATATATATATTCATAAAGGTATTGGGATTCTTCTAATTGTACAATATTACATCTAAATAAATACTATATAGTTATGTAAAAGTAATTACATTAGGATTTTTAAACATTGTTTCTACTTCTGAATTTTGTATAATGGAGAGAACCACGTCGTTGAAGGTAAGTATTGTTTCTTTACATAAATTCAGGTGACTTTACTACTGTTATTTATTCAAGCGGATAAAGAGTCTGATGGTTACGATAATGAACACGCACGTATGAATATATTTTCATCAAATGATCATGATGGAGTCGAAATCTTGATGAGAGAGAATTGTTAATGAGGGATTAGTGAGTAGGATGAACAAAGGATGGAGTCGAAATCTTGATGAGACAGAATTATTAATTGATTGAAAAACGAGTGTTGGGAACAATTATCACAACTTTTCGGCAAAACTCAATGAGGTTAAGAATCAAGACCGCAGGCATTTTAGCATGTAAAGTACATCTTAAGCAAAAATAAGTGTTCTTATTTTCTTATGAACTCTTCAGATGAAGCTACAGTTAATTGCATTGCCATTTACTTTGTTAAAAAGAAAATCAAAATGTATGAGTATGCTCTCAACACTCCTCCCAATGCGATTATTATTTTTGATTGTTATATGCAATGATGTAACCCGCCCCAGGGGTAAAGGGGTTTGTTCCAGATTCGGAATAAATATAATACAATGCAATTAATAATAGGCCTATTATTTTGAATGTAACAAACAGGTTGGACATTTAATTAATATGTTACAGCTTTAAATAACACCCTATGTCACTCCTGTGTAACTGAATTTACTAGCCAGAAAAACATAACATTTACCATAACGATATTTACATAAAGACCATTTTAATACTAGAAAATACACTGTATGGAAAATATTCATATATCAGCATCAAACATGTACGAAGGCCTACACAATTTAGTTTTTACTTGATTCATAAAACAAGTATTGGGTCTGAACATTAAAAGCAATAACATTACATTGGTTTTTGCTACATGGGGAATCTGTTATAAGGAGCAAAACGCAGTGATCCAATCGATGGGAAGATTTGTTCTGTCATATAGTCTGAAATCCTAGTTGGGAGCTCTTACTGTATGATTAGTATATTCATGACGTCACACGTCTCATTTTCTTAGCAATGACAAACCGTTACCCTTAAAGCTGCAGTAGTTTCATCTTTTCAAACCAGATACTTCTCCCATTGACACGGTAGTATTTTGCGACTCCAAACATCCTATAATGTTTCTACATAGAGAATGCCGTGTTAATCATGATCATCGTGCAGTCATAGAGTTTGGACCCACTGTTCGAGTAGCGGGTCACTGCACATAACTGCGTTATTAGGCAATGAGGTTACGTGACGTCACGTATCAACAATATGCGGGCTGTCCGAAATACGTTACAATCGTTTGACGCGTCCAAACATGTTGCCCGAAAGGATAAACATAACGAAATGGTCCACTAAGGAATATGCTGGTACAATTACTCAAGATATTAGCCAATCACAGACCAACAACCTTTCGTGTTTCGTCATAATAAATCCAACCAATCACAGCCAAGAACGTTTTTAGGTAAAGATATAAAAGTATCATTCCTGCCATGGTAGCTCATTCAACATTCTGATCGCTTCGTGTGACTGACTTACAGGGAACTGACCTACAGCAAGCATACGGCATTTTCTGTTTATAAAGCAAGGTATGTTATTCAATATGTAGAAAACGAAGTTTGTTTTAATGATAACACGTCCATTTAATATTAGAAAAATTCAAATTCAACAAAAAATTACATCACTTAGTGCTATTAACCTACATTTGAATGCTAAGATTATGTATGTTATCCTTAAGTGATTATCATAAATTGTCACTCTATGAGTGAGAACTGATTTATATTCATTTATGTATATTAGCTTTCCCAGTTGTATTTGACGTACTGTTCAAGTTTCAGTGTTACAAAACATTGGAGTAAAACGCAATGCATTTAAGGGAATGTACAACAATTACCAGAATATTTATTTGACGAAATATTATCTATTTACTTTGTGTAAAGTTATGATGTATGAATGCTTACATCTTTAGAGAAAAGAAGAACTGTATAATTTATTAAAGGTTGCCCATTTAACGAAAGTTAAACCCTGTTTTTAATCGTTTTCTCAAAGATGTGAACAACTATTGTGATGAAACCTCCACAAATAGGTTGTTGATTCAAAACAACTAATTAAGTTATATGATATATATATTTTTAGAACTAAATAAAGAGTTTAAATGAACGTACAGTTTCTAAATTGTAATGTTATATCTTCCAATTAGCAAAACTACCTGACTATAAACTACCAAACTGTACGATATTCTGCAATGCTATTTAGGACAATTAAATTAAAGTTTTTTTGTGTTTTTATTTTTGTAGGTAAAATACAGAGGATTAATTGTAACAGGAAGCATATCATGATTTATTTGTAAATATAATACAATTTATATTCACCTTTAAATCGTTAACATGTAATTTAATAAGTATCTCTTATTGTTTCCATGACTCCAGATCTAATCTACTATATCGAAAGATGTTTTCCTGTAACGTGTGCAACAAAACGTTCTTCAAACGTGGTAATTACAACCGTCATCTGACCCGTCACAACGATGTAGCCCAGCACCAGTGTGATGTATGCGGAAAAGTGTTTGCTCGCCTGGATAATTTCCTCAGACACCGTCGAAGTCAGCATGATGTGACGCAGATCGGTCTTGGTGATATTCCAGTGGATGAAACTGCACCGAAACGTCGTCGGATCATGGAGGTTACCGATCTGTACTACGTCGACAAGGTGAAAGAAGTACAGTTGAAGAAATTTAATACAAAGGGGACGACTTACACGGTGAAATTTAATGATAACCTGGACGTCCACGACCCTACACTTATCCTGGAAACCATTCACAGGGTGTTTGAAAGTCTTCTTGACACACTTACGAAAGGCGCCGCACCCCACGATCTCATCCGTATTGTGGTGACGTGTGCTGAACTTGACTACCCAATACAACTTCCATTTATCACGAAAGACAAATTAACAGCGGAGCGTTTCTTAGCCAGGGTTGAGCAAGTCCTGCAATCGTATGAACAATTTTCCATTGATAGTAGTCTGGAGATCCACATCACACACGTGTCCATGCCGATGGGTGGGAAGATTCCCAAGAAACGTTACGTTAATCTGGAACGATTTCTGAAAGAGAAACAGTGTATCATTCAGATCAACAACAAAGACGACCTGTGCTGCGCTAGAGCCATAGTCACCGCAAAAGCTAACGTTGATAAACATGAAAAATGGGAGGCCATACGTCATGGATGCAGTCTACAGAAAACACTGGCAGAAGATCTTCACCGGCAAGCAGGAGTGTCTAAAGGGCAGTGTGGTGTTGAAGAAATTAAAATGTTTCAGAATGTGCTTTCCGGTTATCAAATACTGGTTGTTTCAAAAGAACATTTCAACGCTGTCATCTATAGAGGTCCACCCTCTGACCAACGGATTTGCCTTTACTTTCATCATGGACACTATGAAGTCATAACCAGTATGCCTGCCTTCCTCAATCGGAGTTATTTTTGCGTATCGTGTATGAAAGGGTATGATCACACCCAACACCATCGCTGCGAAAACAGCTGTAAGTTATGTTTCCAGGCGAATTGCGTCGAGGAAGAGTGGGTGTACTGCAGCGACTGTAATAGATCTTTCAAAAGCGCCTCGTGTTTCAAAAACCATCTAAAAGAAAACAGTCCTGGCAAGTCAGTATGCAAGACGCATTACAGGTGTCAAGCTTGCAGTCAGTTTGTAAGTCGAAGACGTCACCGAGGAAAAGAACACGTCTGCGGTGAAAAATACTGCACCACGTGTAAAGATTACGTACCCCAGGACCACCTATGCTATATGCAACCAGCCACTCGTGTAACTCTAGACAGCTCAACCAGTGAAGACACTGTAATGGAAGATAAGTCTAGAAAATATGATAAAGGACAGAAAGATGACGTATTACCCCCTTATATCTTCTTCGATTTTGAGTGTATGCAAGAAACAGGTACACATGAGCCAAATCTTTGCATCGCCCACAAAGTTTGCAGTCAATGTCTTGATAGCGAAGATGTCAAATCGTGCAAAAGATGCGGTGATCGCCAAAGCATATTCTATGGCCCAAATACTACTAAAGAGTTCTGCGAATGGTTGTTTGAGGAGAAAAATGCAGGCGCCAGAGTCATTTGTCATAATTTCAAAGGATACGACTCTTACTTCATTCTTCGTTACCTTTACGATAATGCCATCTTACCACAGGTCATCTTAAACGGCGCTAAAGTGATGTGCATCGAAGTTGCCGCTAATGACATGAAGTTCATCGATTCCATGAATTTCCTGCCCATGGCGCTTTCTAAACTACCCAGTGCTTTTGGACTCACAGAATTGGCTAAGGGATATTTTCCACATTTCTTTAATACGAGAGCCAATCAAGACAAGGTATTATCCCATTTGCCCGAAATGAAGTACTACAACCCCGACAGCATGAAACCGACAGACAGGCAGAAATTCGTAGATTGGTATTGTAATCATCAGCGTGATGCTTTTGACTTCAAGCAGGAAATCATCAAATACTGCCAGTCAGATGTCGATATACTCCGCCGATGCTGTCTGCACTTCAGATCCCTATTCATGAGCATGAGTGCAGATGACACCACCCCCGGTATTGATCCGTTTCAACACTGCATCACCATCGCCTCAGCATGTAATTTGGTGTACAGAACCAAATTCCTTGAACCGTGCACCATAGGAGTCATACCACCCCAGGGATACCGGCCAAACGATAGACAATCCATTAAGGCTCTCCAATGGCTGAAATGGGTGTCCCACCAAACTGACCGATACATCCAACACGCTGCTAATAATGGCGAAATGCACATCGGTAAATACAAAGCCGATGGTTTCTACATTGAAGATGGGGTGGGAACTGTGTTGGAGTTCCATGGTTGTATCCATCACGGACACACTTGCATGGCTCGTAATACAAAGCATCCTCTCAGCCAACTTACAATGGAAGAACTGTACCAAAAGACCGTAGAGAAACGGCAATTCATCGTCAACAGAGGATTCCGTTATATCGAAAAATGGGAGTGTGACTTTAATGCTGAACTAAAGCAGGATGCTGAGATGAATGCCTTTGTATCGGCTTTAGAGATGCCCACTCCCCTTGATCCACGCGACGCATTCTGCGGTGGACGCACTAATGCTACTAGACTCTTCTATGAAGTCGGACCAGGAGAAAAGATAAAATACGTTGATTTCACCAGCTTGTATCCATACGTCAACAAATATGGCAAATATCCGGTAGGGCATCCCACTATCATCACGGAAAATTTCCGTGATATCAACGAGTACGAGGGTCTGGTGAAGTGTAAAGTACTTCCTCCGAGAAAGCTGTATCATCCTGTCATCCCCTATAAGGCATCCAGTCGTTTGATGTTTCCTCTCTGTTCAAAGTGTAGCGAATCGAAGCAACAGTCCCCATGCCAACATACTGATGAAGAACGTGCTCTGACGGGTACGTGGGTCACCATGGAATTGCAGAAAGCACTCCAGATAGGCTACAAGGTGTTGAAGATTTACGAAGTCTGGCATTTTGATGAAATGTCTGTGTATGATCCCGATACAAAAGAGGGAGGCTTATTCGCTTCCTACGTGAATGCTTTCCTCAAGTTGAAGCAAGAGGCCAGTGATTGGCCTCAGTGGTGCCAGACGACACAGCAAAAGCATCAATATATTAAACAGTATTTTGACAGGGAAGGAATTCATCTAGAGTGGGACCACATCCAGAAAAATCCAGGTTTGAGAGCACTTGCAAAGCTGATGCTCAACAGCTTTTGGGGCAAGTTTGGACAGAGAACCAACATGACCAAAACAACGCACGTCACAGACCCGGCAGAATTCCTGGACCTCATGACCAGCGATGGCATCGACGTGAACAATGTCAGCTTTATAAACGAGGAGATGGTGGAAGTCCAATGGCAAAATACAGAAGACTTCGTTGAACCATCCGGACGCACCAACGTTGTCATCGCTGCCTATACTACTGCACACGCACGACTTAAGCTTTACGAACTGCTAGAGGGTCTAGACCGTCGGGTATTGTATTACGACACGGATAGTGTAATATACGTTAGTCGGGATGGAGACTGGGAACCAGAAATTGGGGATTACTTAGGAGAGTTGACTAATGAAATTGATTCAAATAATCACATCGTTGCATTTGTTTCTGGTGGACCGAAAACTATGCTTACAAGTTGGCCAAGCCTGATAGGGATGGATACTTGACACATTGTAAAGTTAGAGGCATTACACTGAATTATCGCAATCAGTCTATTGTTAATTTTGATACAATGTTCCACATGGTCCGCAAAGACGGTCCAAATAAAGTTCAAGTGGTAGATCCCTATAAGATTTGCAGAAACAAGAAAACAATGAGTATAGAGACCAAAGAAGAAAAGAAAAACTATCAGGTGGTTTACACGAAAAGAGTACAAATTGACAATTTTGACACCGTTCCTTACGGGTATTAAGTGACCCATGCTCCATACACTATCCTTGTCGGAATAATACTCGTAGGTCTACATCATTTTCTGAATGATTGCGTTCCATTAAATATTTTGACGAGAGTTGTGATTGTTGGCCACTGTTATTGTTGAATGAACAACACGATATAAAAAATAATGATTAACCATTACTTGAGATCGGATTAATTGCATTTTGAGTTCTAAATTATACTTATTAATAATACTTTACCTAATATGCAAGATTTCCTCGTCAATGGTAAGCAGGTCACTTTTTGCAGCAACAAACAAAATTAAATAAAAATGTGACTTCAGTAATTCGGAAAAGGAAAATGATTTTCTCTTACATTTTTGAGGTTTAATAATTTGTTTAAATTTGTTGGAATTTATTTAAATTTTACTTTATTTAAATGTTTTTTAAATATTATTTTAGCTTTGTTATTTATTTTTATTTATTTTGTTATTTTGTTATTTATTTGTTTGTAAATGTATAAAAAGTTTTGTTCTTGTATTAATTTTCTTCCTTGCTTTTAAGTCTCCTTAGTTTAAAAAGACTTATTTTAATTGTAATTTAATGAAAGCACTCCAAACATACATGTTTCCATTTCAAAAGTTGATTGATACTCTTATCAACTTCACACCAAATAAGTTTCAACTATGATCGAAAGAGTAACCTCTCTATAAGTTAGATTAATGACATAATTAATACAAATTAATGGATAATTGTATTGTATTAAATATAATTGCGGAATAAATAGCTTTAAACTGCGGTTTAACTTGATAAAGAATCGTTTTGTGTGTTTTTTTACATTGTGTTTATTTATGTGTATCTGGTTCTCATAAGGCACACCACTCCAAACTTTTGACAAACCAGTCTGAAAACTAATGTAATTCCCCGCATACCCGTATTAATTAGTAATGTGAAAAGAAAGACCATGTTTTAAAAGGCTCTGAGTATAGCATTCTATATTCTATTATCAAATAACTCAATACATGAGTTTACTCTAGACATGTTTGGTATGCATGGTAGGATAGTAAATTATTAGTATGACTCGGCTTGAGTCATCTTTACAAATCTTTAAAATTATATACATGTACATGTGTACACATGTACATGTTTCTCAATGCAAACAAGCATTTGTGTAGATCAAAACCTTGGACGCGTCAGACGAATTGTCGGTGATTTCTTGAGTAATTGTACCAGCATATTCCTTAGTGGACACTTTCGTTATGTTTATCCTTTCGGGCAACATGTTTGGACGCGTCAAACGATTGTAACGTATTTCGGACAGCCCGCATATTGTTGATACGTGACGTCACGTAACCTCATTGCCTAATAACGCAGGTCCTTGTTATGTGCAGTGACCCGCTACTCGAACAGTGGGTCCAAACTCTATGACTGCACGATGATCATGATTAACACGGCATTCTCTATGTAGAAACATTATAGGATGTTTGGAGTCGCAAAATACTACCGTGTCAATGGGAGAAGTATCTGGTTTGAAAATATGAAACTACTGCAGCTTTAAGGGTATAGGTAACGGTTTGTCATTGCTAAGAAAATGAGACGTGTGACGTCATGAATATACTAATCATACAGTAAGAGCTCCCAACTAGGATTTCAGACTATATGACAGAACAAATCTTCCCATCGATTGGATCACTGCGTTTTGCTCCTTATAACAGATTCCCCATGTAGCAAAAACCAATGTAATGTTATTGCTTTTAATGTTCAGACCCAATACTTGTTTTATGAATCAAGTAAAAACTAAATTGTGTAGGCCTTCGTACATGTTTGATGCTGATATATGAATATTTTCCATACAGTGTATTTTCTAGTATTAAAATGGTCTTTATGTAAATATCGTTATGGTAAATGTTATGTTTTTCTGGCTAGTAAATTCAGTTACACAGGAGTGACATAGGGTGTTATTTAAAGCTGTAACATATTAATTAAATGTCCAACCTGTTTGTTACATTCAAAATAATAGGCCTATTATTAATTGCATTGTATTATATTTATTCCGAATCTGGAACAAACCCCTTTACCCCTGGGGCGGGTTACATCATTGCATATAACAATCAAAAATAATAATCGCATTGGGAGGAGTGTTGAGAGCATACTCATACATTTTGATTTTCTTTTTAACAAAGTAAATGGCAATGCAATTAACTGTAGCTTCATCTGAAGAGTTCATAAGAAAATAAGAACACTTATTTTTGCTTAAGATGTACTTTACATGCTAAATTGCCTGCGGTCTTGATTCTTAACCTCATTGAGTTTTGCCAAAAAGTTGTGATAATTGTTCCCAACACTCGTTTTTCAATCAATTAATAATTCTGTCTCATCAAGATTTCGACTCCATCCTTTGTTCATCCTACTCACTAATCCCTCATTAACAATTCTCTCTCATCAAGATTTCGACTCCATCATGATCATTTGATGAAAATATATTCATACGTGCGTGTTCATTATCGTAACCATCAGACTCTTTATCCGCTTGAATAAATAACAGTAGTAAAGTCACCTGAATTTATGTAAAGAAACAATACTTACCTTCAACGACGTGGTTCTCTCCATTATACAAAATTCAGAAGTAGAAACAATGTTTAAAAATCCTAATGTAATTACTTTTACATAACTATATAGTATTTATTTAGATGTAATATTGTACAATTAGAAGAATCCCAATACCTTTATGAATATATATATCGATCATATCCGATTAATTACTTCCCGCAGACGATACTGTCTAAGCGATTTACACTCCTCAAAATCCTTTCATTACTTTCACCCATCCAACCTCCTTTTGTACATATTTCTTGTAAAATCATTCCACTTAGTAATCACACCGTACAGTATTCCTTTATCATGTTTCAATATTATTCATTCCTTAAACACTTATTTTTTACAACTACACAATAATCATCGCATAGTACACACCACAATCCATTATTGATCGTCACATCTCAAACGGGCGAGTCATCGAACCCACTAGGATCCCATATTATTGCATCATATCTAGATGTAATATTCATTTGGCCCAATTCATTAATACACGCTGTTATGTAGCCGCACAATAACGATAGATGACGACCTCCTCAAATTCCCTCCTCAAAATATTGATATCGAAACCCACGATCCCATAGTATTGCATCATACCTAGAATATTCATGTATATGGCCCAATTAAAGAAACCACTCACGCTGTTATGTAACCGCACGGTAATGATAGATGACGACTTCCTCAAATTTCCTCCTCAAAATATTGATTAGTTAGGCCTAAATCCAACCTTCCGATTGGCCGAGAGACCTCAACAATCGATAAAAATAACCTGTTTATACGGGTAGTACGTACTGAATAATTCATTTTACACATAATAATATTAATAAAAATAACATAATAATATTAATAAAAAATGTCATTTATCTTATGCAAAACACTTATTGTTTACTTAAAATGTACTTTACATGCTGAAATATCTAGTGATAAAGGGACTTATACAATAAAACAAAAATAGAGAAGTAAATAAAAACACATTGGGTATAGGCCTATAGATCAAGGCACAGTATTTTATACATAAATTATTAAGTCAAATGGAACCAAAAATATAATTGTCATAATCCTTCTTGGTCTGTGCCATGAGAATCTCCTGGTTGGTGACAAATTCCATAGGGAATTATCATACACTTTAGGGGATAACATGTATTCACATGTATTTTAGTACAGTAATTCTCATCCACCTGTACACTATCGATAATCCACTGCTCAAACATTGTACTAGCGACTATACAAAATGGCTCAAGAGTCCATCGATCGAAAGGATTACTGATGTCTATAGTGTACATGCCCCTCAACATGTACAGCAGCTAGCTCAATTGATCCATTATACAAACATTTTGGAATACAGCCATCATGCGCATGTATTTTGAGTTTTTTCGTGGATAGTTAAGTGACAGTCACTGGATACACAACTTTTACGCACTACTGAAACATCTACACAAAGGACTTTGCACCAACGACTCTCGGTATAACTTGTCTTAAACGTGGCCGGGCTGCCGGTACGCTGCTGCAGTGGCTGCCTATGCAAGTATATCAGGTAATTGTGTCCACAATGGAAACGCCGTTGGTGTGGAACTGGTCAGTTCATAACAAAACTGAATGGGATGTGACCTACTCGTATCACGAGCGCCGGTATACAGATAACAATAGGCAAGTCCATCGTCCAGGCAAGTCCATAGACGTGTCCTAACACGAACTGGCAGTGTCGCGTTGTTGTTGTAACTTGTACGTAGATGTGTAGTCTGTTCCACTCTGCTTTGATACGTAGACGGGGTTTGTAACTAGTGATTTTGGGAACTAGATTGGGAAAAGACCCTCAGTTGCGATGACTCATTGCATTTATAGGAACGATCCATTCACGTTTGTAAACAATATCTTATTATGGTTATACATAGGACTTTATGTATGTATTTATTATTATTTTATGAAGGATCTTTTTAAACTTATTACCTACAATAAGTATACAGTTTTATTTTATGGAGGACCTTTTAAAAATTACATACCATAATATAATACCCCATATAATAAAAATCATAAAGATTAAAAATATTACGAAATATTACGTCCCTCACACATTTTTAATCACCCCTACAGTAAAAAATGTTTCAGTCCACCTGCTCCTCAAATTATGCTAATTAGGCATCACGTGACCCAAATCCGGCCTTCTGATTGGTCGAGAGGCCCTGAAAAACAAGCGGAATTACCTGGTCAGACGAGCTGCACTACTCCTGTCTGCATTGTCTTCATCAGAAATATCCTGAAGGGTTTTGAGAATAGCTGGTAGCCGATCTCTGGTATTGCAACAGGAAAAGTACCGACAAGCCCATCTTGTATCGCTCAGTCTTTGCAATTCACGCTGTGGTTTCCCTGGGTACATTTCTTTCTGGACTTGTACATATTTCTGATGGACATAAGACCGTGAAAGGAAGACGTACAGTCTTTCCAGAAGCGCGAAGAAATCTGCAGCCTCCTGTACACTTTTGACCGTGTCGACTAACACCAAGTTAAGGCGGTGTGCGTGGCAATGCACGTAAATGCATATTTCGCCTCCTGTTTTACCCTGAGCGGCTACTCTCTATGCTTACCGCTCATAACAGCAGCCCCATCGTAACCTTGCCCAACAAGTTTTTCCTTGTAGTTGAGTCCAAAGTCCTGTAGGCACTTTATTACTGTTGTGGTTAGACTTGTTGCATCTAGTTTATCAGCCGCTTTAAACATAACAAAGCTTTCTTTCACGCTCCCACAGTAATAGTAGCGTAGAACAAGAGATAGCTGCTCTGTTTTAGAGACATCCTTGGTCTCGTCGACCATGATAGCAAACTCACCGGCTTCTTTAACCTCCTCGATAATATCTTTTCTTATCATTTGGGCTAACACTTCAATTATTTCATTTTGTAACTTGGGAGACGTGTATTTGGCATTTTGCGGGATCTCCACAAGTTTACTAGCTATGGCTGGATTGTTTTTTGATACAAGAGTTAGGATTTCCAAGAAGTTCCGTCTATTTATCGGGACATCTTTGTCGTCATCTTCTGCATCATTCTTACTTGTCTGTGGAGCCTTCTCCCTGTGCCCTCTTTGAGCTATGTTCTGTTTCGCTGTTAGGAGAAGTATGTCAGCTATCGTTTTGATGTATTCCCGGTTGCTTTGGATCTCTTTTCTGTAATTTTCACTGACCATCTGCATCACAGAAGTATCCTTCTCCTTCATTGCCCTATAATCTATCCATGTGAGCATTGCCACTTTGTGACAAGGGGAATTTGAATGGGCAGCAAAACCCTTCTTCTTCTTTTGCTTTCTTCCATGTCTTAAATCCAGCTGATGTATAAGCAATATCAGGTGATGAGGAAAGAGGAGCAAAATGACGACAGACAAAGCAGAATGCACTGTCCGTTGATATGGAATACTCCAACCACTGGTACTCATTATACCATACTGATAAGAATGATCTCTTCTTGTTGTCTTTAGGATAAGCAACAAGGTGTGGCTGTTGAGCTTCATCTCTGGGATAGCGTGATATGTCTGTAAGGGGAAAAATAGTTTAAAAGCCGATTAGGTTTACATAAATTTACTATAAAAGAAAACAAAATAAATTACAATGCACATTATTGCATGTATTAGGAGCTCTCGAAGTCAGTCTGCTCGAAGTTGAGAACAAATCAAAAAGGTGTGCAATAAGTGTGATTTAAAATAGTTAATATAAACGACAATCCATTTAATATTTGGCCTACCGTGAAGGTAAGTTACTGTTGAACGAGTGGTGATGGTAACTAATAGGTCCAATAAAAATCCAGTAAACGCGACTCAACAAAACATTATTCACCAAGGCCCTTGAATAAACCGTGAAAATGTAAGTGGTCGAGGTAATTTAATACTCATTATTACTATCATTAACTATAGTTCATAAGAGAGCCACAAACCTTGAGGACCAACAGCTCTTGCTTCACTGCTAGTACGTGTACTTGCCAGGGCACTTGTGCTAGCTCTAGCGCCCCCAGTACTACTAACGGATATATCTTCTTCGAAATTCTCTTCGGCGGAATCCTCGGATGCAGAGTCCATGCAATACTCTGGTACCACATCAGAATCACAATCATCTTTTCATTTCCCGTCTCTGCCTCTTAGGTGTTGGAGCACGAGGCAGAGACGGGCGCTTTGATGTCGAGAAGAAATGGTCTAAGCTACCTTTTCCGCTGGCCATTTTTGTTTTTTGAATCTCCGATGTGCATCTGACTACGTTGTGTTAACGGAGCTAATGGTCTACGTTTAGACCACGTAACGTAACCTTTTGTGACTTCCTGAGCGACCCTCCACTCTCTGTAACCGCAAAACCACAATTTGGAAATAATGGCAATTAAGATCGCGCCCGCGTTTCCGTCCATTTGTTATGGCTGGGTTATAAAGTTCACATACTGATATGAATAAAAGTTTTACTTTTTTACAGCAGGATTTTATGCAGTATTAAACGATTGATATATTTAACCAAAAAAAACCAAAAAAAACAAACACTTTTCTGTGATTTCATATGGGGGGGCAAGGGGGGGGGCAAGGGTTCTGAGCGGGAGGGCGCAAGCCCCCCCTGCCCCCCTCTGGTTACGCCACTGCAGACCTACCATTCCAAACCATTTGGGAATCAATACTGTACACAGTTATTTCACGATTCAAAACCACAAAAGCGAATGGTTTCAAATGGTGGGCCAACTTGTATGAAAAAGGTGCCAGAAGTAGAGAGGTTAATATTAAATTAGCACTAATTATGTCAATTGTAAATGACAAATATTAGAATAGTGTCTATACACAATTTGAAAGCAGTCTTTCAGTGGAATCAAAAATCAAAATTTTTAAGATTTTTAGCTAATTTTGTGATGCCACGTCTCAATTAAAGCCCCTACACTGTATTGGCAATCTCAAACAACAACAATTATTAATGTTCCTCCAGAGACAGAAATTCAACGTTACAATAAATCAAAAAATATTAAAGATGTTAATTTTTGTTTTGATTGGAACATTGATAATTTTGTTGTTTTGGTCCAAAGAACTGAATCAGCAAAACGTATGAAGTACTCAGTAAGTTTAAAAGTGCAGCGACTGCAGTCTAGTTTGGTATTAAGGAAAATTACTGCATCCTGAATGATGAGTGCAGTGCAGCCTTTCAAGTTTAGCATGAATGCTACCATGCATTGTTTACAAGGAACTCCAGAAAGGTCTTCAAATTACTTTGTTTGTATGCGTTCTTGCAGATATAGATTGATGCAAGTATAGCTGTGTAAAAAGTATGTCAACCTTAATGTAATTTAAGACCGCAGAGATGTTTCTTGTCATGTAATTAGCTCATTTAATAAGGGAATTACAGTTTGTTGCTTGGTCATTACCGCCCACATCAATTTCATTTTCAAAATGAAATCCTCATTGAAGGCATTCTTTTACTTAATAATGTGTCTTCTATCCTTGATTTCTTAATGTTAGGTTGCAGCAGCATCTACATCAGGAATACACACTGATGAGGACCCTCTTACAAGTACATCATTTGTATGCCAGGTAAAGAATTTGTTTTGACTCATCCAAAATTAATCATGCCTTAAATGCCCTTGTCATACATTAAAGGCACAATATATCACGATCAGAACAGACTTTCTGGCTCATTTATGCAGCAGCAACAGTAATTAGGGTTGTGCGTTTTCAAATAATTTGGTAACCGGATATTCGGATTTTGAATTCAGTCGAATATTCGATATTCGAAAGCCGTTGATTGTAAATTGCGCCACATGATAAAATGAGCACGTCTGATATAGTGAGGTCAAAAAATGTACTAAACATAATGTCACCCGGATTAGGATGGACTTGCTATACAGATAGGTGTTGACCAAATGTACACAAAAGTATTATTGGGAGGGGGGGTGTTAATGATGGAAGCGCCAATAAAAAAAAATCAACAAAAAGTTTAAAAAAATTCTTCAAATGTTTGAACTGGAAAAACCAACCGGATATTTGAACCATTGATTGAATATTTGATTATTCAACACAGGCCTAACAGTAATAGGACCTTATCAAGTGGGGTATTATTTTCAGTCATTGAGTTAATCTAAAACTAGCACTCCGATTCCATGCCCTGTTGATTGTGATGATATTGTCCCTGGCTCATAATTTATGAAAATTCACAGAATTATTTGTTGCAAATTGCATGCAGGCCTTTTAGACAAGGTCGAGTAGCATGCTTGCATGAAGGGACCATTAATAGTGCAAATTACAATATCATTAATTGTGTACATTTGTGTTACTTTATTATTTGTTTTGATAGGAAGAAGATTCTCAAGTCCAAAGAACTGAATCAGCAAAACGTAAAAAGCACTCGGTAAGTTTATCACATGATGCTAATAGTGAAAAAAAAAAAACTGTGATCAGTTTTGGTATTAACCCTAACTCCCTAAGCATTGTTACAGAACAATAAAAATCCTTCAAAATCCTCCAACTGCCTTTGATGTCTAGGGAGTTAGGGTTAAGGGAAATTACTGCATGCTCATCATACACATATATACTACTATAGCTGAGTGAGCTGCAGTGAAGCCTTTCAAATTCAGCATTTGTACAGGGGTTCTACATTGGTTAGGAACTCAAAATAATTATGTTAATGTAATGAGAAATTTGTAAAGGGCAAATAATTGCTTATTATGAAAAAATAGTAAAAGATAACACTATGAATAACTTTACCCTAAAAATGCCCTGAAAATCTGTTTTACAGTGAAATAAATAGTTCACAGCAATTTTATGACGACACAACGCCATGAAAACGCCATGAAAATGCCATGAAATACTCTTGGAATTTCTTCACAGTGAAAACGACACAAACTTCTTGTGGCAGTTTTGGGGCAGCTTAGATCCCCGTGAATTTGCCGTAAAGTCACTGTGAACATTATTGCCAATATCTGAGAGGAAGAGACACCGTGAAATTGCTGTGAAATCATGGTGAACTATTACTTGACGGCAAAATGGATTTTCAGGGTAAAGTTATTCATATTGTATCAAACTAAATTAAATATTAAAATAACCGAATAAAAATAAAAAGTTACAATTTGTTATATGTACACAATGTACACATTTCTGGTTCTCATTTAGAATGACTTTATTAGTAAATAAAGGTGACTGAACTGGTGATTGTGTAATCAAATGACAGTGATTTGTGTGTGAGTTATATAAAACAAATATTAGTTGAGTGCCTTTATTTTGAAAAATGGTTAGAATTATATCACTGTCTCATAACACTCGGATTGCCTTGTGAAATGGGACAGTTCAGATGTTATCTAATGTGATATAATTCTATTCATGTGACCCTGAGGCACCTAATATTTATATACTATTATTATTATTTCACAGACCATCAAATTCTATCGCCCATCTGCAAAGCATCCACAATCGGTATTCAGTACAAACTAATTATCAAGCATCAGGAACCGGGTACCCCATTGACCAGAGTGGTAAGTTCGAAATAAAAAACATTCACAGACTATATACACATGGGGTTGGCATTTATAGTTAGGTACTCTTTATCTCAGCATTGGGTCGATCTTAACCCAACTTGAGGCTGGCAGAGCTTGAATCTGAGCATGCAATAATGCTTTTCATGAACATGAGGAAATAGAAATTATTGAAGCTTCTGACCATAGTTTAAAGCTAGGTTTAGATGGCATTTAATCTATTCATCCATGTTATGATCTACGGTGTACCAAGCAGCTCTAGTTGTCAAAATGATGTGCCATTTGTCTGCACAATATATGCATGCACAATAAAACTCTTGGACCTCATCATCATCAGCTGGGTCATCAGAGCCAACTATTATTTTGATACTCATTGCTTTTCAATTGATT
Organism: Zoroaster sp. YZ-2022; assembly: GCA_029582265.1. Lineage (NCBI taxonomy): Eukaryota > Metazoa > Echinodermata > Asteroidea > Forcipulatida > Zoroasteridae > Zoroaster > Zoroaster sp. YZ-2022. The sequence goes on along the minus strand of CM055828.1, from coordinate 30,586,366 downwards.
AATGTTCTACATTATTTCTGAATTTCTTGTCTTTAGGCCGATGTTGACTGTTGTCAGAAATTCTCAAGAAAACACATTGCGGATAAGATGGATTCTTAATATGCTAGATTCACTCAGAAAGGCAGACAATAATGGTAATTATATTTCATTGGATATCCTATACTTATCAATAATGCTCTTTTTAAGTCCTGCTGGAACTGTATCAGGTATTTGCACCAAATTTATTTGTTTCAGTTAAGTCAAAATGAATCAACAAGTGATTTGAACAGTTGTTCCAAAGCACAAGAAATAATTAGTTTATCTTAATTTTTGATGTCATTTTGTACAAAATGGTATTTGTATTTTCCTCAATGAAAATTACCAGGAATTTAAAAATGTTAGTGTTTTCCCTTTTAGAGAATTTCCTTGAGAAAGAGAAGGTGCAACATTGGAACACAACACTTTTTGTGAATTCTCCTAAATGAAAGCACTTGATTGATTGATAACTGTACCAACTTAACACCAAGTATATGTTGTTGATTTTCCTTTAAGCAATTTCAAAAAAGTATTTTATCATCTTGCAGTTATATTTTTTAATCTCCTGCAACACATTGTAAAGATCGAGATGAAGCCAAAACTGTAGCCAAACTGTAACATGTGTACCGCTCTATAGATTTTCTTAAGTGTTTCAGATCCAGGCATCTTACATAGCTTCTAGTGTTGTATCTCAGACAGTCCACAACATGCACATACATGCTGGACATCATACTGCAGTAACACTGATTTTGATGGAAGAGTGCAAGAAGAATTACATGTGAGTATAAATCAATCACTTCATCGATTACAATCCCCAATGATGTAAACTGAGGGGACTTGCATATACATGTATTTTGTCAAGGCAAAATCATGTATGCACCGTAACGTTTCCAGTCTTTTAATTCTTTCTAGTAGCATACTCAGTGCTTTGTACCTTGTACTGTACATTACACATATCATGAACTTAACATTATTTCAATGCATAATGTAATATTATAATGTTTTTCAATGTGAAAGATCATTGCTGGTTATGAGAAGCCTATACAAAGAAAATGAGAAAGCAGTTCAATCCATTATGTAAATGTGATTGAATACATGTACATGTAACATTAAGTGTTAAAGGAACGATGTTAAAAGAAAATGTACTTTAATTTGTTGTAGGTAAGGCAATTTACCAAAAACTTGTTAATTAACACTGCATAATCACGGGAAATAACCTATAAAAACCTATATTTTGGCATTTGGTAAACCTATAATAACCTATATTTTACTTTTACCTTTTAAAAAAATTCTATATTTGGTGTACGATGCACTGGGAGCCCTGTAAAGGTAATCAAATATGATTAATTTTGACAGTTTACTACAGTTTAGCAGGGTTAGGGTTATGTAAATTGTTTGGTCTGCCTCAAGTGTTAGGATAAAAACTAATTACAAATATGGAAGATAATGGATGATAATTTCCTGTAGGAAAATTGCCCAAAACACTTCGTTTTAACAAAATATGAATGTATAATGTTGAGGAAAAGTGGTATTATTAAACGAACATTCTTCAAGGGAAGGTGAGTAATTTTCATAATCACATCATCACATGACTACTCGGATCTAAGACATGCACACACATGCTTCTTGTTGCATTTGTTGTTTGTTAGAATTGATTCATTTTCATCAATGAATACAACTTTATGTGTGTCTTCATGTACATGCTGATGTGTTCATATGAAATGAGCATTGCATCAAATGTGCCTCATGTACTTGTGTAGATACAAGTTGTCTAAGTAGCAAATAGCATTTGGTCATTAAGGGCCAGGATATGTAGACACATAAGATACTGCTTTAGAGGACATGTATCACATAAGCTCAAGCAAAAGAAAATAAAACAAACACATGGGGATGGTTTCCTCGTGTTTTCTAAACTTGTCTTTGCAGGAGAGATGTCAACGACTTTTATATTTCAATGGGGGAAAGAAAGTGTTGGTTTAGATGCTTGGATAGTGGTAGGATTTAATTGGAAGAGTGGTCTTCACATTGCAACTGGGAAAACCTTTTGTGGTTGACTTTGAATTATTGATTTATTGTCTAAATCCTACTCGCACAGGTTATCATCATACTTTTCAATTGTTTTTTTAATTAATTTATTTATTTTAATTCTAAACATTTGTATTTATTTGTATGCCAAAGTCAAAGCAAAGAGGAGCATACTTGTTCTTTGTGCATGTGTCCATCCATCCAATACATTTCAGAAATACTTCATGGATAATCTTCAAACTTGATTGGTGGATTAGTCTTGGTTCATCAAAGAAGGCTTTTTAAATTTGACCCCATGAGGTGAAAGTTCAAGATAAAAAGGAAATACAATTCTGTCAGCATGATGAATGAAAGAATATTTCATTTACAGACCTGTGGTCCATTAACACGTATATAAATGTTTACTCATAAATGTTAAGTCACTGTTACTACTTGGACACTTTGTTGTTTAGTCCTGTACACCTATGGGAAGGACTCTGTGTGTTAAGACTCTAAATGTTAAGTCACTGTTACTTACTTGGACACTTTGTTGTTTAGTCCTGTACACCTATGGAAGGACTCTGTGTGTGTTAAGGACTCTAAATGTTAAGTCACTGTTACTTACTTGGACACTTTGTTGTTTAGTCCCTGTACACCTATGGGAAGGACTCTGTGTGTTAAGGACTCTAAATGTTAAGTCACTGTTACTTACTTGGACACTTTGTTGTTTAGTCCTGTACACCTATGGGAAGGACTCTGTGTGTTAAGGACTCTAAATGTTAAGTCACTGTTACTTACTTGGACACTTTGTTGTTTAGTCCTGTACACCTATGGGAAGGACTCTGTGTGTTAAGGACTCATAAATGTTAAGTCACTGTTACTTACTTGGACACTTTGTTGTTTAGTCCTGTACACCTATGGGAAGGACTCTGTGTGTTAAGGACTCTAAATGTTAAGTCACTGTTACTTACTTGGACACTTTGTTGTTTAGTCCTGTACACCTAAGGGAAGGACTCTGTGTGTTAAGGACTCTAAATGTTAAGTCACTGTTACTTACTTGGACACTTTGTTGTTTAGTCCTGTACACCTATGGGAAGGACTCTGTGTTAAGGACTCTAAATGTTAAGTCACTGTTACTTACTTGGACACTTTGTTGTTTAGTCCTGTACACCTATGGGAAGGACTCTGTGTGTTAAGGACTCTAAATGTTAAGTCACTGTTACTTACTTGGACACTTTGTTGTTTAGTCCTGTACACCTAAGGGAAGGACTCTGTGTGTTAAGGACTCTAAATGTTAAGTCACTGTTACTTACTTGGACACTTTGTTGTTTAGTCCTGTACACCTATGGGAAGGACTCTGTGTGTTAATGACTCTAAATGTTAAGTCACTGTTACTTACTTGGACACTTTGTTGTTTAGTCCTGTACACCTAAGGCTGTGCGTTTTTGTTTATTTCGGGAACCGGATACCAGAAATTGGAAATATTTGGATACTTGGGTACCTGTAAACAATTTTGTAAAACACGAAAATACTCCCAAATGTATAAAATAATTAATATGAACACAAATTACATTCTTGTTTTATTAGAGTCATATGGACTTTTGTGGACCTCTATATTAAAAACGACTCATATCATCCCCATTCCCCACACACATTTTGTTAACAAAAAATTGGAGATTTCCATTTGTGTGGCTTAAATGGTCAGTTGAAATTTTCAAGAGTCGTTTACGAGTAATTGGAACTGAAAAATGGAACAGTTTCGGTCAAGTATCCAGGTACCCGGATAACCGGCACAGTCTTATGTACACCTATGGGAAGGACTCTCAGTTTTTTTCTTAAAGGTAGCCAATGTTTCTGGCAACTTATTGCATGGTTTGATCACTGTAATGGAATAGAAGTAACTGGCTAACATATAGTTCTAGTATACAAACATTACAAATCTGTTATTCTCATACTGCGGGATTATGTTTTGACTTCAAGAGGAGGGCCCTTTTCTGAGGAGCAACTTGAAGTAGTAGTAGCTGACTGTCTTACGAGGATGTTCTGCCTCAACAATGACACCAAGGTATTAAGTTTCCTTATGTTTGCTCTTAGAGAAATTCTCATTCTCTTCTGCTTTTTTCTAAAATCCTGCTTTGATCCATATATCAGCGCAATTGCTATTCCAATTAAAAGATATATATATAAGTAACTTATTAGTTTATTTACCAATGCCTGTCTCAGCCATTTCAAATTTATTTATCTACTATCAGAGCTTATTTGGAAGGGACCACATTTTTTTTATTCAGGCAAGCCACTGCAACCCCAAAATACTTGGAGGTAATTTATTTTATTGCCCTTGGGTTTTCTATGAGAATGAAATTAAAGGCCTGCACTGCAGTGTCAATGAAGAAAATTGAGATTTGTTGACATCTTAGTGTAGGAGTGAGGTGTTTATAGTCGCAACAAGGCTTAATGTTACGGCCTTAAAAGGACACCATAATAATGCTTATGTATACAAATGGGCAAAAGATTTGGACTATTCCAACATTTTAAGATACATGAGACTCCATGAGATGATGTAAGATGAATGTTGTTTTATGCACGGTATCTTTAAGATTGAACATATTGTAAATATATATATTTCATTAGAGCTGCTTAGGAGAAAATATTGCTTAGTAAATGTATCTGCTCAGCAAAATGTAGCCAAGAACCTACTAGAAGCGGTATCCATTACGTAACAGTTCGGCTGCGCACCGAACTCAAGTTCTGGTGTTGCCAGCAGCAGGGTGTGGGTTCGAGCCCCGGTCGTGACACTTGTATCCTTGAGCAAGGTACTTAACCATAATTGCTTCGTCCTTCGGATGGGACGTAAAGCCGTAGGTCCCGTGTGTTGTATAATGCACGTAAAGTGGATTGTCGTGGCCGAGCGGTCTAGCGCACTGAACTCAAGTTCTGGTGTTGCCAGCAGCACAGTGTGGGTTCGAACCCCAGCCGTGACACCTGTGTCCTTGAGCAAGACACTTAACCATAATTGCTTCTCTCCACCCAGGGGTTAAATGGGTACCTGTGAAGGCAGAGATGGTTTGCTCTCTATGCGCTAGAAATGGCAGCAATTGAGCTGTATACTCCCCAGGGAGCTGAGATGGTTTCAGGAATGATTTATGAGCCTTATGAGCAGGGATAATAATATAATGCGCCTTGAGCGCCACTTAGTTGGTGGATACGTGCGCTATATAAATCTATACATTATTATTATTATTATTCCTGTGATTCAGTCAAATTTTCTTTGCTGAACTGATAAACAAATGACCCAGCCTTCATTGAACACTTCAAAGAAGGATGTGTCATTTTTATTTGTTGTATTTTTTGGTGGGTGTGTTTGAGGATGATGGGGCTGGGAAGGGGGTTGGGGGTGTTTACTTCACTTGCCTATATTGAAAAATTCAAACTTTTAAAGATGTATTGCCTGTGTTTTACCATCAATTTCTAGAAAAGAAAACCATCAAAATGTATTTATGGGAAATCACAGTCTCCCACTGGATTGACTTTTAACATTTGAAGTTGTGACTGATTCCAAGATTGAATTGTACATGATATTTGGATCTTTATGTACTTTGTAATTCACCCCCTTGAGACCATGTTTGTGGTTTTATTGTACTGTACAAGCAAGTCTGGACTCAACCAGAGTCAAACATTTAACAACTGAAGGAGTGTGCACCATTTTCATTACCTGAAAAGCAACCAAGTTACATTATTATCAAACGCTTACATGTACTAACCTTGTAAGATGTGAAATGTTTGAGGAAACTTTTCAATTTAAAATGAATCACCATCTGACGGTGATCCATTTCTAAAAAGAAAATAATAATAATAATAAACACTGTCTTCAGATGTTGGACATTTTAAAGCTGATAATTCTTGGATTGAATTTAAATGTTTCACATGTCAGTGACCAACTTCAGTTTTGAAATGAACTTACTTCAGAATATTCATTCAGGTCCCACGTATTGTGCATTGTATTTTTATTTCTCCTTCTGGAAAAGGTGTGTATGGGGGTATTCCTAAAAAAAGTTTTGTGAAAGCCCCCAATAACACCCCGCCCCCGTGTGTTTCAGGACACAAAGAACATTTTCTGGTTTCCTAAAATAAGCACTCAAACATAAGCGACTGACTAAAAAGTATTGTAGCACATTGAAATTTCAGGAGTTACGCGCTTGATCTGTTACATGTCCTCTTGTTTGTGTTGTTTCCTTGTTTGTGTTGTTTCCTTGACGGAAGTGCAATTTTATGAAGTTATAATTAACTTGGCTGGACATAAATAAATGTTGTGATTAATTTTATGAATTAACACTTCGATGTTAACATTTTGAAATTGATAAATTCAATAAAATGTACTGCAAAGCCATTGAGAAAAGAATGTTGTTAATGTTGTGTTTATTTTGTAGTTACTGATTTAGCTGATAGATGGTCAAAATGTATTAGGTTATTTAGGTTACAGAGAATTGTTGGGGACATCCTGATTGAGAAAAATAGGATGGGGCTTCTATTTTTGTGGTCCACACTTTAAAATCCCCTACTTAAATGGTCCTGGGGTTAGGGTAGGGTTCATTTTGTAGAATTAATTGTTTTAGATGGGGGCTCTACATTATCAAGACAAAACACTTACTGGGATGAATCCCACCCTAAAAGTATGTGTACATTGACTTATGGATTTTACACACATCATGATCACTTTATTGACCCAGCTCGATAATGCCGAACTTGGCAATATAATTTGTACTACTCTATCTAAGTTGTATAGAACAGTACTCCGTATGTGGCTGACAATGATCAGGTTAATAGTCAATAAAGAGGGTACTTGAACAAGGGCCTAATAATTTGAAACCTACCGAAAAAGTCCTGTCTTACAAAGTATTCACATATTTTATTTATTTATTTTTTATTTATTTATTTTTAAAAATTATTTATTGAAATTACAAATATGAAACCTTTTTTATAATTAAGTATGCTCAAAAGTTTGATTTAGGCACACAATGTGTTTGAAACCCTTCTTTATTGACTACTGCTGACTTCCCATTTTGTAGATTGTCTTTTCAGTAACTCATTCTCACCAACTATCCACAAACATACCCGTATCACTGACACCACAGCTACGTTAATAAATAGCATCCTTACTAATAGTTGTGATTTACCATCCAAATCTAGAATCTTGTTTTGCGATGTTTCCGATCATCTACCTATTTTTCTCATGATTCAATTAAATGGTTCACATGTCAATAAAGAGAAAGGCACTCAATCCTTCAGATTGTATCAACCAAGAAAACATTATTCAGTTACAACACTGTTTATTGGATGTTGACTAGAGGGAAATGTACTCATGTGAAAACCCCGATACTGCTTATAATACCTTCATCACTATGTTTACTCATCTTTATGATTCTCATTTCCCAGTTCAAAATATCAGTCATAATAGAAGATTTAAACCATAGATGACCAATGGCATCATACCGTCCATCAAACACAAAAACAAATTGTATGAAGAACTTCCTGATCAAACCAAACAACGCCAACAAAATGAAGTACAAGAAATTCCGTAACAAACTTAATGGTCTGATCAAAGTTGTCAAAGTCAGGTACTATGCAGAGAAGTTTTCTGATGCAAAATCCAATATCAAACAAACCTGGAACATTATAAATTATATTCTTCAGAAAACTCCCCTCAATACTGGTGTGATTTTAACTCTAATGGACAAATGCTTACAAACAAGGCCCAAACGAATAGACAATCAATATTTAAACAAACCAATTCGCCCTTTTTGCACGAATTATTCGCTTATTAATATTTTAACACATGAAAAATTTTGAGATTATCCTTTGTACCCAGCTTTTAATTAAATCTCAATAAAAACTGGAGTATTTTTGCTCCCATCAGTTTAGGATTGTTAAAGACAAAAATAACCAAGATTTTAATCATTTGGATCCAAAAAATCAAATAAATATTTCCATTTTCCTTGAGTTTTTGTATATTTTGCAGACAGTTTAATGTTAACGCATCTATTTTGCATGTGATGATGATTAATCCAGTTGCACCTAATTCTGGAGATCCCCTTATAGTGTCTGTTTTGATTTTGTCTCGGTTTCGATGATCTAATAAAATTGCATGATAACTTTATCCATTTCTTAGTCATTTAGTAATATTTCATTCAAAATAGTCTTCACTATGTTTATTCTCTCTGTCCAATTGTCTTCCGGCTTGATCTCATTTTTCAAAAATGTAGGCCAATAATTTAAATTTTTGATTGTTCCTGTTTTTCTGTCTTTCCATGCTCCCAAACTATAAGCCTTGGGTTTTCTGATTGTTGATTTTGAACCGGATCCTCTCAACATTGAGAAGACTGATAGGTCTCCATTTTTTAAGTCACCTCTTTTCGCCTCTATTTTTTTTCTTTTTCAATTTCAAAGTAATTTTTTAAATAAAATAAATTAATAATATTGTTGAAATTGCATTTCGATATTCAATCGAAACAGCAGACATATATTTTGATCGGCAAACATAAACTACGCACTTTAACTAATTTTGCTTGTAGTGAGACGTAACTTCAGTCAACAGGAAATCGGTGGCACAATGTTGCGTGATTGAAATTAATGACATAAATACTTACAAGGATCCCAGATTCAGTAGACCATCAAATGTTCCGGGTTCCATTTCACTGATTTTGTTGTCATCGAGATACCTAAGATGGAAAACAAAGAAGGGTTAATAATCCATCTCAGCAGAGAAAAGATGTGCATCTGGCGTATCCACACCATTCACCCACATGGTTTCAACTTTGGAAAGGGAACACTCCCTGTCTGACTTTTTTTTTCATTTTCACTCATCCTTATTTTCTTCTTTCAGTCATAAACTCCTGCTCTCCTTGTACCCACATTTACTCAACATTGTTTTTCCGTTGATGCTTTTTGGCAGAAAAAAAAAGTAGATTTACTCAGTTTTTCTCTGCCCATATTATGCAATCTGAGTGTAAAGTTTAATATTTTTCTCCTTTGATTCTAGCTCAGTTATTGTATTGTTTGAAGGATTACTAATGACATAATCTTCTTATTCCTGTTTTTCTTTGTATCTTTTCTCGCCTTAATAATATTTAATAATTGTTTTGACTATTTTTTCCAATATCCCAGCAAACAAATAACAGTCATAACAGTCTTTTTGGGGTAATCCAAAATTTCCAAAACTATTAAACTCAAGTTTTACATTTGTCGTCTTTATGAAATTCATTATTACAAACCCATCTTCCCTTTCCTGGGAATGGTTTGATAATCAAAACGGACACCATTACTGCACTGTGATCTGACAGACCGGAAGAATCAACAGAAATTTCTTTTTAGTTGTTATCCGAGTGTTTTGAAATTAGAACATAATCAATTTAACTCCGGTCTTTTAATTACTTTGTGGTAAAATGTCTATCCTGGTTTATTCTCTATATATCGCCAAGTATCAATGAGTTCATTTTCCTGAATAATTTTACAAACAGAAATTTTGCTTTGATCGTACATATTTCTTGAATCTAACTGACAGTTAAGATTACCTCCAATAATGTAATTATATTTAGGATATGTTATCCAAAAGAGAGTTCTCAAATTCAACCAAAATAAATTGCTTCCGCATAGAAGCACCATTTGGCGCATACAATGAAATTAAGTTAACAGTGACACCATCAACTTCTTTCTAATTATTGTCAATATTACTTCTGATTTCACTGTGGTTATTCATTACAATGTTGCATAAGTCTTTCCGTGAGAATTAATCACAATTGATTAGTTGTGATAGTTACGGTGTGTCGTTAAAGAACTACTCACAAAGTGAGAAATGATTTTCAATACACAACACTTGAGTGCATTAAAATTAAGAACCAACATCCTTGGAGTACAGTCCTCTATTTAAAAGTGTGACATAATGTGACAATATGTAACCATGAAGTGTCATCGCATACGTTATCAGATCGGTGTTCCAGAATAAAAAATAAAATAAAATAAAATAAAAATAAAAAAATAAAAAACAGGAGAATCTGCAATACAACTTCAAATCTGCTGATCTCGGATTTATGACGCATTGAAATGCCGCAAAAAAAAAGAGAAAAAGAGGTCAGATCCCGTTGTATCAACAGCTTTCCATCAAAAGTAGACCATCTTGAAGAAGCTACTCTGAATCTTGAACACTACTCCTCCCACAGCTTCAAAATGAAAAGTATGCAGGTAATTTTGATCTTGACCCTGACAGTACTAGTGATCGGTCAACAAATATGAAAAATATTTCCGCCTGCAGCTCATTAGGCCAATATAGAAAATAAAGTCATTATAAAGTAGGGTTAAAAACAACTTGTTAAAGTAGATAGCCTACATCGGTATATATTCATCAATGTTCTCAGATTTTCCTGAAATCGTACTTTGTGAAATGTTATCATGGTATCAAAGTTGAACATTTGTCTTGCCCGAGGTTCACTCATTAGAAAACTAAATTTACAAATGAATCTCGATAGACAACATTTGAGTGAATCGAAATATAAAACAAAAATATAAGTTCGTTGTTCTTTATTTAGCTTTAATTAATAAGTGTGCATGATATGCTGTGACGATTTGTGAATTAGTTTGAAACGAACAATGCAAACTTCCTCATAAAGAACATTTATTATATGAGTATGTTTAACGATTCAAGATATACATGTAGCCTAACAACTGATCCGTGTAAAATGTAGCTCATCAATGTCTTTTGTTAAAGAAAACAAAATGCATTCTAATCTTTTGAATGGCAGGAAACACAAACTTTGTTTCGTTGTCGGGTGTAACTTAATTTAAAATTAATTCTTGCTTGATTGAAAATTATGACAACTATGCTCTGGGTGAAAGTTGTTTTTGGTTTTCAGATATGGAAGATGGAATAAAAACGAAGTATGGTTGATAAAAAAAATTGTATTTAAACAAAAATACATTGATAATAATTGTCAATTTTCTCAGATTTTCAAGAATGCATATGGTTGTGAAAAGCTGCCATGGTATCAAACAATCTGATAAATGATCCTGCCCGAGGTTCACTGAATATCAACACAAATTATTTAAGTGCATCGACATAAAAAGCTGTGGTGACATACTACCTCTATTGACCACATTTAAAGTAAATTATCCAAATGTTTTCATTAAATACAGCAATTTGTTGCAAGATATTGATTTAATCCAGATATGCCTATATAAATTTAACAACCGATTTGTTTAAATGTTGCTGATAATGTTGTGTCGCACCGAGACAATAGTGAAAATGCATACATATTTTTCGATCGGCAAATATGAACATCACACTTTTTCAAATTTATTTTGTCGTCAATCGTAATTTCATTTGAAGGGAATTGTTTTCCTGATGCTACGTGATTGCAATTCATGGCATGGAAACTAACCCAAAGTGAGCTTTTTTAGACCATCAAATGTTCCTTGATCAATGAACTGATATTGTTGTTGAACAGCCCGCATTCAATATATTCAGTTATACATATAACAATTGATTTGTTAAATATGTAGCGCAATAATGTCCATGGTGAACATGCAAGTGCATGTTTCGATCGGCAAACAGGATCTACGTATGCTCCTACGTACTAATTTTGTTTTGTCGTCAGACGTTAATATACTCAGAGAAATGAAAGTGAGAAATGAATTTCAACGCACAACACCTGAGTGCATCAAAATTAAGAACACAATCATTAAACTAGTGCCGTAAATCCGTGATGAAAAGTTTGGGGTAATATTGACATTTTGTTTGCATAATGTACTGGATCTCAAACGTCACTCAACGAGGGGGTACCCATAAACACTGCGTGAGACAAGGGATACCCCTTGCTGTTTTAAAAAATGTGCATGTTCTAAAAATAAACAAATATTCAAATGCATAATACTTTTTCAAGAGAAGAAATAGTGCAAATAGTGAAATAGTCCTTTCAGTCATTTTTCAGAAATTTTTTTATTAAAAAGAATATGGGTAAAATACTGAAAAAAAATCTTGCCAAAGAATGCTATAACTCAATGACTGCCATGTCTTAAGCAGACCCAGGGCTGTCTTCCACATGTTTTCCCCCAAATCCAAAAATTCTGGCTACGCCACTGTTAAGTGGTATTACCGTTACATTAGTAGCGCCCTCTTTAGGCCATGACCGGAGCTTATAGCGAAATGTATAATTATGAGCGTCTGGTTTCGTTACAGGCACATTGAAACGGGATATGATTCGGCAAGCGCAATAATTTAAGTAGTTTAACATTCAACTCCAAATACCAACACGGTTTGATAGCGTAGTCGAATAGTTCAATAGTTAAGTCGATAGTTTCAGTGCAAATAACCCTGGATCGAAACTCAGTGGAGCTACTATTGTAAACTTTAAATGGTGGCGCAATAACAATTTATTTAACACATGGGGACATGACAGCTGCTGGCTGTGGTAATGTACAACTAAGTACTGGATCTGATCTCAAACGTCGCTCAAGGCCCCCCCCCCCCACCCCTGAACAATTTTTTTTTGGTAACACATGAAAACCTGGGGAGATCCTATAGACCAGAAGATATCTAAGATGGGAAAACAAAGTATAGAGTTAAAACAAAAATCATTAAAGCCAACTAATATGGTTATTTATTTCAATGTTCTTAGATTTTCCTGAAAGCATTGTTTGGTGAAATATTAGTGATTGGTCAAAAACTGTGAAAAATCTTTCCGCCTGCAGCTCATTAGGCCTTTTTTAGGCTATATTTTCCCCCAAACAGCAAATTGGTTGGAAAAAAGCGGCGACTTATATGAGAGCTGCAAAAAGAGATGTATTCGAAAACCGAAAGTTTGAATTCTGTAATTTGTTGTACTTGAAACTTTGAAACACAATTTGCAACCTTAGTAAATGAAATGGCCGAATTTTACCCGGTAATTTGAACTTATTTGAACTAACCATGACATTATTTTGTATAGACCAACACCTCTAAACATATATCTTCTAAAGCTCGTGTTGCTGCATATGGAATGTCAACCCTACGCAACATATCGGACATAACCTCATCTCTCAAATAATAGCCATTCACATGGATTATGCTAATCACTGGTCACACTAAATCATCCATACAACGTCAGAACCAACCTGCTAAAATTATCCTTGGCAGATCGAAGTTCTCAAGTTCCACAGACGCTCTAATGCACATTCTTCCCATATATGTCCGCGCTGAGTACACTGTCGTTCTCGTGTACAAGTGCACCACCTGGCACCCCATATCTTGCGAATTTAATTCGGCTACGTGAAAGCCATTATTCTACACGTTCTGCCAGTGACTGTCTAATACATGTTCCGTTCACAAAATGCCGTTCATTCCGTGACAGATCTTTCAGTGTCCTGGGCCCAAATTTTTTGGAACGATCTGCCGAACAATGAAGACCTGCGATACGCTTGAATGTCAATCAAAACTAACTTTCCTGTTTGCACGAGCATTTTCTTGAGTATGTATCATATGCTTGTGTGTATTTGTATATTTGTATAATTTGTATTTCTATTCTTATTTTAAAGCGCCAGTGAATGCCAACCGCAGTATTGAGCGCTATACTAAATTGTATAACATAAACATAAACATAAACATACTGATTTGAAGTCTCAGTAATGTATTTAAGAGATGGACTTCAAACACTTCAAAATATGCTGAAATCACTTTAATTAAGCAATGACTATTTTAGACTAGATCGCATATTTGTTTTGGATAAATCTTTCCTGTATTCTGTAGATGGTTTCACCCACGTTGGCACACGTGCATTGTCCTGTGGCCAGGATTTTGATCGCTACAGCGACAGAGGGCGCATGGAACTTTTGGACGTGTGATTTTTGTTTTACTGTGGGTGAATTTTGAAACCCTTATCGCATTTCATCAGAAATTGTCTTAATAGAAGGACGACGAATGGCATCATACAATCCATCAAACACAAAACAAATAATGTACAGAACTTCCTGATCAAACCAATCGCCAACAAAATAAGTACAAGAAATTCTGTAACAAACTTCCATTTCAGGTCAACTCCCCTCAACATTTCTCCCACCCCTCCCTCGTTGAATGTCAGGACTGAGGTATTTCAACTTGTAGCGAGATTTTAGACCCACTCTCATTTCATTTGTGTATGCTGTGCATATAATTGCCTTTTAATGACTGCACAAATTTTGTCGGTTGTTTTGTTTCATGGGTAAATAAAAATTTGTGCAGTCATTAAAAGGCAATTATATGCACAGCATACACAAATGAAATGAGAGTGGGTCTAAAATCTCTCACTTATAATACACAAAGTTGAACACCTCAGTCCACAACATTCAACGAGGGAGGGTGAGTGGGAGAAATGTTGAGGGGATGGGGTTGGCCTGAGAAATTAAGTTTGTTACAGAATTTCTTGCACTTATTTTGTTGGCATTGTTTGGTTTGATCAGGAAGTTCTTATACATTATTTGTTTTTGTGTTTGATGGATTGTATGATGCCATTCGTCATCCATAATTTTAATCTTCTATTAAGACTGATATTTTGATCTGGGAAATCATAAAGGTGATTTCAAAATTCACCCACAGTAAAACAAAAATCACACGTCCAAAAGTTCCGTACGCCCTCTGTCGCTGTAGCGATCCAAAAACTTGGCCACAGGACAGAATACTTATGCCAACGTGGGTGAAACCATCTACAGAATACAGGAAAGATTTATCCAAAACAAATAATACGATCTAGTCTAAAATAGTCATTGCTTAATTAAAGTGATTTCAGCATATTTTGTGAAGTGTTTGAAGTCCATCTCTTTTAAAATACAAAATTACTGAGACTTCAAATCAGTATGTTTATGTTTATGTTTATGTTTATACAATTTAGTATAGCGCTCAATACTGCAGTTGAAAAGCATTCACTGGCGCTTTAAAGAATAGAAATACAAATTATACAAATATACAATACACACAAGCATATGAAACATAATACTCAAGAAAAATGCTCGTGCAAACAGGAAAGTTTTTAGTTTTGATTTGAAGCATTCAAGCGTATCGCAGGTCTTCACATTGTTCGGCAGATCGTTCCAAAATTTGGGCCCAGCGACACTGAAAGATCTGTCACGGAATGTGGCATTTCTCGTGAACGGAACATGTAATAGACAGTCACTGGCAGAACGTGTAGAATAATGGTTTACGTAGCCGAATTAAATTCGCAAGATATGGGGGTGCCAGGTGGTGAAGAAGACAACTTGTACACGAACGACCAGTTTGTACTCAGCGCGGACATGTATGGGAAGAATGTGCACTTCTTGAGAGCGTCTGTGGAACTTGAGAACTTCGATCTGCCGTTAAGGATAATTTTAGCAGTTTGGTTCTGTATGCGTTGTAGTGGCCATAATGATGATTTAGGCAAATTAATGAAAGTGAATTAGCATAATCCGTAATGAGGAAAATATAAGGCTATTAGCTATTTTGAGAGATGAGGTTATGTCCAGATATTTGCGTAATTTTTTGAGGTTGTGCATTCCATATGCAGCAACACGAGCTTTAGAAGATATATGTTTTTTTAGAGTGAGGTGTTGGTCTATACAAAATAATGTCATGGTTCAGACTTTCAAATAAAGTTCAAATTACCCGGGGTTATTAAAATTCGGCCATTTCTATTCAATTTACTAAGGTTGCAAATTGTTTTCAAAGTTTGAAGTACAACAAATTACAGAATTCTGGACGTGTCACGCTACGTAACAGAAAATTCCTCCGCAAGTATATGCCCGTCCTACCTCGTGCACCTTTGGCTATGGCACCTGGCCCGACTGCACTCTTGATTCAACCGGCCCGGGTAGTCAAACCTGCATCCAGCAGCCTTATTCCGCCACCTCCCGCGCCTCGACCGCCCCACGCCGATCCTCCTGCCACCACGGATGACCCACCAGGCCAGCTAACACAAACACCAGCCATCCCGGTGCCACCTCCTCCGACGACCCTCTGCCCACGGTCACCTCAAAGCCCGGCAGCCACTGGCCCCATC
Organism: Zoroaster sp. YZ-2022; assembly: GCA_029582265.1. NCBI lineage: Eukaryota > Metazoa > Echinodermata > Asteroidea > Forcipulatida > Zoroasteridae > Zoroaster > Zoroaster sp. YZ-2022. Next base: position 30,570,317 of record CM055828.1, on the reverse strand, counting down.
CCCCGAGCTCTTCGGGCCCTCATGCCACACAACGCCCCTGGCCTCAAGGAGCATTTCACCCCTACCACGCCACCACTTCCTTCCAGCCCCCTCCACTCCATTACCCACCCTCTACCTGTGCGTCGTTCGACTCGACAGACCAAACTACCAGCATGAAAACTCGAAGGGGACCTTGTTGTAGAGTTTTTACTATTTGAGGAACCTCGAGTTCTCTAATTCTTACGTGTTTTGTTCCTCCAGCAAGTTGTGTTTCAAACATTTCCGCTTTTGTTCATTGCCACATGTAGACATTCGGGACAAGAATCTCAAGAACCTTGGGAAATCACAGGGGATCACACCACAGCACCAGTGCATCATCTGCGATCGCCAGTCTACCACATCAGTCTTTGTCACTACACTCCAAAGACTTGGAGGGGCATAGAGAACTATGACTTTATCTGGGTGCTATCTTTCTCTTTCTTGTACAGACGCTGTCGTCATTGCGTCATTAGAGTGCAAATAGTTTAATACTTATTTATTAATGGTGCCGAAATACTGAACACTCTGAGAAGTTATTTCAGGGAATAACTGATCATACTTGTAATGTAATATGTTAATGGTGCCGAAATACTGAATACTCTGAGAAGTTATTTCAGGGAATAACTGATCATACTTGTAATGTAATATGTTAATGGTGCCGAAATACTGAATACTCTGAGAAGTTATTTCAGGGAATAACTGATCATACTTGTAATGTAATATGTTAATGGTGCCGAAATACTGAACACTCTGAGAAGTTATTTCAGGGAGTAACTGATCATACTTGTAATGTAATATGTTAATGGTGCCGAAATACTGAACACCTGAGAAGTTATTTCAGGAGTAACTGATCATACTTGTAATGTAATATGTTAATGAA
>CM055828.1:30551088-30568919 GCA_029582265.1 Zoroaster sp. YZ-2022 | reverse complement strand
GCACAATTGACACCCATATTATGAGGAGAAACATTTTGTGAAGTATGAATAACGTCACATGATTGAACCGGAATTTAAAAGTTCAGTATAACACAATATGTGGTATATTTAATTACATATTATGAAAAACTTCATATCTCCTGAAGTAACTCTTTGTCTTTTTAACAACTTTGGGTGATGACGTCATATTACTTATTAGGCGCACTGAACACCCCTGAGTTTGTTTTTTAACAAACCCTATACCTCTAGTTGTACTTTTTTTTTAGAGGTACACAAAGGGGAAACAACTTATAACAAATGAAATGTTAAAACATCGCTGGTGGTAGTGCGTTAAACCATCGAGAGTATATAAACTGCCACACAACCTTGACTATTTGACTATGGTGAAGTTGTGTATTTTTGTACCTTGTTTTTTTAGAGGTTCATTAAAATGGATTAATGTTGGGTAAGGGGTAGAAACAGCCATATGACAATGAAATGTTGCAAAAACACAACTGTTACATCACCAAGGCTACACAACTTTGACTATTAATGAATGAATTTATTTTAAGGGTATAAATTGGCCTTAAAAGCGCACTTTCTTCACACAAACGACAAAGTATCGCTTTGACTACAGACAGTAACAATCAAATAGCACCATGTTTACCGTGAGCGTATTGGTTCTGCTGGCTTCAGTCGCTGCACTGGGAGATCCTATAGAAAGAGTACGAAGAAACTTCAGTATTCCGTATATTTATACTGATAAATAGATTATTATTTTAGGCCTCACTATTGTAATAGATGGATTCTGTGTAAAATTGTTTTTGTATTTATTTAAATATAATAACATTAAAAAATAATAATAATGGGATATGGGCAAGTGATTTGTATTCACTAGCGTATATAATTGTGTAAGTCATCTTCACACTAACCACACAGCTAAAAGTTTAATCAAGATATTTACAATCGTATTGTTTCAGTGTTTTACATGATTCCTGAATTGTTGAGCAAGAAAGAGATGGATGACTTCTTTCATGTGGAAAAGTGTCGACGAATTTTAAGAACACCTTCTCTATTAATAATAACGTTTTGTTATAACAAAGTCACTAAAACTAACCTGGCCTAGAAATAAGTGATATAAACTTGTTGTACACTGAATAATTTTGTAATATTGCTTGGTAAACAAATATGCGAGAAATTTTGAGAAATAGTTCGCCTTCAAGCGTGAAGTAGGCTGGGTGAAAAAAAAAAGATGAAGGCGAAAGGTGCAAACGATGTTGTAAATTTCAGCTCAGAAAGGGCTCTTTGATTGAACAACCACGAATACAAGATAAATACAAACAAATAATTGTCTTGCTATTCGGGGGTAATGTCAAAACTCAGGTATAGAAATTATATTTTGAAATATACCTTCGCTGTAGTAGTCATTCGTTACCAATGGTTCCTGGGTCACAAAGGGATCTGGTTCGGGTTGAATATCCGTCCGATCTGGACTGCATGAGTGTACCAGGTGATTGACGGTCCAAATAAAAAAAAAACGGGATCTCACCTACAGGGGATCCGAGTCAGGTTGATATCCATCTGGACATGTAGTAAGGACGGATTTCCAGTTCGAGTAAAGAAACCAATAAAAATAATCCAAAAATATAATGTTGAAGGATTCATTCCAACGTAGAATTTACATCTTCGGATGACAATAAATAATTGCCAAATATATGTTATTAATTTTACTACCAAAATGATAGCACATGAGACAAAAATATTGCAAGTTTTGAGAATAGTGCATAGTGTTTAGCGGTTTTTAGTTATATTATATTATCTTAAATGTACTGTTTGCTTTTCATGATAAAGAGCAGCCTGGATCCAGTCCAAGCTGAAACCCTACAAGTCAGACTGAATATCTTCGGGGAGAATCTTCACTTGACCGTGCGTCAAGACTCCAGCGGCTTTTCACCGGGTTTTGTGATGGAAGAGATACATGTATCATCTGGCTCGAGAGAGGTTCCCATCTGCCTCGGCTGCCTGTACACTGGGAAAGTTACGTCTGAACCAAACTCTATGGTCGCAATGACAACCATGTCTGGAATAGTGAGTTCTCTCTATTCTTGTCGCGTTTTTATCGGCTGTACTACAGTTACAAATTTGTCCAAATAGTCGTGAGAAGCGTGGTTTAACAACTAATGTGTCCTGAAACTTTAGGCACTTCATTATTGTTAAACAATTTGACAATGATACTTTGTGAAAAATGAAATATCTCATTTCAAAGCATTTGATTTCCTAGCTGGGGGAAAACAAGCAATTTTCGATAAAAAATCAAACATTGTAAGAAAATAACTTAAAGACCAAAGACATAGGACCAGAGGACTTTTTCGGGGGGAATTTATTGTCAGTTGCTTTTCACGAGTGAAGTGATTTGAATCTGTAAAAAAATCATTATTTTACCAATTCAGTTTTGTATATTCTGAGGTGTATTCATTGTCGCCGGCATTTCTGCTAAGTTTCAAGTATGTTGAAACGATCACAGTTTCAATTGTAATTACGCAACCGAGTGTTTATATACACGGCGAATCCTTTAGCTAAGCTAAGCTTTCCTGTTTTCACGAAGTAGACAGAATCGCCATTCGTCGCTTTACATAAATTTGAAATACATAGCAATGGGGCAATAATGTCGTGCTGGAGTATTGGTTATGATTTTGCGTTTTCACGAAGTGACGAAGTCTTAATGTTGTTGTTTAATATACAGCGCTTCTGCACGCATCGATATTGTTTTGGTGTTTTCTTACCAAGTGACGAATATGTTTGGCAAGTAATTCCTCTATTAATGATACAACCTATGATAAAGATACCGATATTTCCTTGTAAATTTAAAGTTATTAAGGCTTTTAGTAGGAAGTAAAATTTTAAAAGCAGTTAATACTGAAGTCTTTGAAATTGCAAGCGATTTCAAAAGCAGTTCAAATTCAAAGGCGATTATCCTGCAAACACGGATTTGCAACTGATTCATTACTGTCAGGAAAACGGTGACGAAATGATGTGTCGTCTCTAGCTTTTCACCAGATAAAATTTCTGACAGTCTTTTCATCCAATGATTTTACAGGTAAATTTTTTCAGAAGTGTTCAGGGTCTGAAATATTGAAGATCCATTTCTGTTTTGGCTTTGTTATCAGCATGCCAATATTCACCACGCTAAAGGCACGACTTCCATCAAACTCTCAGCTCGAACCATTCCTCAGCAAACGAGGCCTCGGACTCGCCCACTTTGCATACAGATATACCAGACGAGGAAGTGTGATATGTGGAGAAGTTGATAAATGTGAGTACTTGTGTAACCATGGCAACATTAGTCTGAGTTATGATATAATTCAGGTCTCTGTTGAGAGTTGTGTCCAAGAATTGTAGGCGTCGGGGTCCGAGACTGAGACCAAGACCGCATTTGGTGTTTCATCTTTTCGGCCCAATAGGGGTAAAACAGAATGATAATCATCTTCCCACTAGGAAAATCATTGCCAGTTCGAATGTGAGGTTTTCTAGTTTCTACTACGATCGCCATCTTGTTTTGTATGTTTGCCTCCGAGGTGATGTATGTCCCACTTCTCTTCCCCATGCACTGGAAACATACAAAAAAGAGACCTTCAAACAATTGTATCGAGTTACAGTTCAAATTTAAATATCATGGCCAAGTACACATTAATGTTTTCTTCTTTCATCAATAACTTTTCCTCTTTATCCAGTCGTCAAATCATAAAGTTTTAAAGCTTTCTAATCCCAAGTGACTTTGATGCATCATTACGTTTAACCATCACAAATTATTGGAAGTTAGGTGTGTTAATCAATTTTCCCCAACGCTATAGACGGACCCGAGCGTGATGAACCGACTTTGTTGCCGTTCCTTGAGAAACGCCAGGGAGGTTCAAAGAAGCTGGAACTGGCGCTGTTTGGAGATAGCACATTGTTTGATCAGACAGGCGATGGAACTGCTGCTGATATTCTTGCGATATACATGTCGGTAAGACTTTATTACAGCAATAATTAGTGTTATGTAAAATTTTGATCTGTTTTTTTCTCGAGATTACCACTAGTGAATAGTGGTTTTAAGGGGGAACTTCGTCTATTGTTGGTCGCAAGCCAAGGCCAAAAAATGTCTCCCGTTTCTGGTCATCGGTCGGCTTCAAAATCGTTGCGGTGACGGTTTTTGTTTGTTTGTTTGTTTGTTTTTGTTTTTGTTTGTTTCCGGCCATCTTTTTTTGCCAACATGGAAATGCGTGATACATTGTATACGACGGGTACCAAATTTCCCATATACAAAGTATGGTGGCTAAGAGATGGTGACCTCACAAATCGGGCAAACGTTCATACCCCTGTGTGAAAAGGTCGTGTAAAGCACAGCGCGGCAGAATTCCAATCGATTCAGTAATTTTGGCTGCAATTGGACATCGTTTCATAGCCACCCCCCCCCCCCAAATAATAAATTTAAAAAAAATTAAAAAAATTAAAAATGTCGACGCGCGGAGACCAGAAACCGGAGACTTTTTTGGCCTAATATGAAATATTGTGTAATTACATTGTGTCGTCTGCGCTGCCATGTGCAAATAATACTGGCAAATGCGACTGTTATCCACATGCTGATATCGAAGCAGATCCTTGTAATGACGTCAATCTGTCAAGCTTTTGGCTACTCTTATCTGTTGACATGACATCAACAAATAAGATAACGGTGACTTCTGTTGACAATCATATTTATTTTGCCATTCACTGTTCAGTTGAGCGGGTAAATATTAGACGTTTTTGATGTTGGATGTCACATTTTTACAATTATCGTTAATAGGCACAAGCTCTTCTGCAGTCATCCACTCTTCATGACGACTTTAACGTTCAACTTGTCTATGGAGCATATTTCACCGAACATGTAAGATCTATTTGATTTTGTAAAACAAAAAACATACATATTTTTAACAATCACAGCTACAGAGCCACAACCACATGCAAGTGAATAGAACAGTAAACAACCACAACAACGTTAAACACAAATGTTCATTATAAGTATAATTTAATTAATACTTAGTTTGCTTTTCCCATGGTTTGAACTCTTAGAGTGATCTCCCTACGGTAGCTGAATCAGAGACCACCATCGATATTTGTGGGAATGACCAGTATAACCGAAATCCATCTAGCTTGGCAAATAGTCGACACTGGGACAATGCTGCTTATCTAACTAGGTAAGTTCCAGTGGACCGTTATTTTATCGATTTTTCCCCCATATTTTCCTATTTTCACTAAGATGGCCCACGCAGTTAAACAAATAGATTGGCCAACACTTCAATAGCGTATCTATAGTAACTTTTGTTGCGTGGGACGGGGCACGATAATACTGGAGTTTGGTATTGTGACCACTATGATTTTGAAAACGTCCCGTTTACGGGAAGCAAGTTTAATACGCCATTGCGTTATAAGCTCATTACAAATGAAGTCATAGGTAAATACCGAAGGCAGACTAGTCTGTGGGTTGTCCCACAAAGCGTCAAGATGGCTAAAAGTTAAGAAATTAAAAAGTGAATACAAGTCCGTTGTGCGGTCTTAACAAGGGGAATAAAGATTGATATAAAAGGACAAGCTGAAGGCAAGGTCCTTCATCTCCCGTGGCCATGCCCCTAAGACAGACAAATCCACTCACCTTCCGAATACTGTCAGCCAATGATCGCTGCAAAATACAGCAAACGCAGCGCACTAGATCACGTCACTATTGATCAACAGTGATTTAACCACTGTGGATAATTTCCATAGCAATTGGAGATTGTATGCGCTTGCTGGTATATTCTTCCTTTTGATCATACCATTTAAAAACTACGATGAAACAAAAATGAAACTAAATCATTTTTAGGAATTAAAATATTATAGGGCCTATTTTATATAATACCTTTCATGTTTTTGATATTCACTTCAGGCTTGATCTTACTTATTCTGGGTCGACGAGTCTTCTTGGCTTGGCCTACCTCAACGTCTGCGGTAAATATCGCAGTGCCGTGCCCATCACAGAGATCCAGGATAACCGTGTCGCTGCGTCAACTCTAGCCCATGAGATAACACACAAGTAAGTTGAATCATATTAAAGATTTATTGTATACTCCCTGTTTTAAATATTTCGCCGGCATTATTAATTTCTCTCGATACATTGCCATTGTCATTGTAGTTTTGCGGAAGCAGTGTTGCACTATTGGACGATAATGAATACCCACATAAATCATGCAGAAGTTCATTATAATATTTATAGTTATTGGCCTTACGTTTCGAACCTATTTTGGTCTGGTCCCAAGTACCTGACTGTGCCTCTTATACCTCCTCATTTGTGTTTCTTTCACACCTTACTAACGTCTGCTCACTCTTGGGTACGTGTGTATGTTTAGTCGTCCATTTTGCCTTAGAGAAAAAACCTGCTAGGATCGAAACGTAGGCCTAAGGCCAATAACTACTATTTTACATTTATACTAGATGTCCTGTAGGTCGGTAAGCAGCACTGGTCTACAGCCAAAATGCTTCCGAAACAAATGAAGTCAAACTTGACTAATTATGGGTCACTGAGAATGGAAATGATGCTTAAAATTGTTGATTGGCTCTAGTTTTCAAGATCTACATGTACATGTGTACACATATGGGAATGGGAATAGCGTATGATAATTCATGATTAAAAATCTGCTATGTACACCACTATATACACCACATAGTACGTAAAATGTAAAAACTTTAATATCTTGGAAACAGTAGCCAATCAGCAATTTTAATTGTCATATTTGAATTCAGCACATCAAAATCCATAATAAATAGCACATTTTATCTCCGAAGCAGACAACTTTAAAAAAATTATTGACCAGTGCAGTTTGCAACAGCGAATTCTCTATTTATAATGTTTATATCATGCTTACTTAAATTTTAGCCTTGGAATCGACCACGACAGTGATGGAAACAACTGTCCGGAATTACAATACATTATGTCGCCGACGACTTATCTGAATTCAGTTCCATCAACCTGGTCGAGTTGTAGTAAGAGCCAGTTTCAAACTCGCCTTGGGTAAGTTGTCCTACGCCACTGGTTGCTTGACCTGACTGAAAGGGGAGGGGGAGTAACGTGGCCATGATACATCTATACTTTTGGTGAAGGGTTTGATATGGTGGCCCTGAAGGAACATCACAAATCACAAAATACCTTCGCCAATATTTGTGATGTCGCGAAAAAAATCACAAATTTCTTCGCAAATATTTGTGATGTCGCGAAAGAAATTACGAAAATATCACAAATATCTGCGCAAATATTTGTGATGTTGCGAAAAAAATTACATACCTAATCACATATGTGGCATAGTTTTAATTATAATTACGATACTCCAATGACTATCATCATGCAAAAATCCCCAACGGACAATGACTACAGAAAGCTAATCGAAAAGTAGAGAAGCGGTGTTTACTGGTAACTAAACTAAATATATATTTTTCCTTTTGTTTCTTTTCAGTCAAACGACATGCTATGACGACTAGCAAACTCAGCCCTGAGATCGAAGTGAAAGAAATTATATGGAGACAGATCAACATGGATGAATGCATAACTTCAGTAATTGAAGCTTTGTCATTTCAATATTTGAGCATTCTTTAATAACAGTTAATTAATAACACCAAACTTACATATAACTTTTAAATTCTTACATACGCATTAGGTCTAGTTTCTGCGGGGTTAATAATGTTTAGGCACGGTTCTAGACCCAACAATTTTGTGGAGCTTATTAATTCTCTTTTTTTCTTCAAACATTAGGTACTACATTCAAAATCTTCCAACTTAAAAAAAACCCTTTACACCATATCTTAATGCATCAATCTTTAAACAAATTATTGAAAGCACCTCGATAACGGAGAAAAGCTGCTAAATCAGTACAATTATTTTAATATGTCTACTGAAACTAATTAATAATTTTTCCTGTAATTTTGAATATTATTATTTCTTTATGGGAAGCGTGGGAAAGATTGCTTACCTATCTCGTTGTCTCATTATAGTTATATTCCACTTTCAGTGCCCACTTTTACTAATGCAATATCTTACATTTTGTGCCCAAAACATGATTTTTTAAAGGTTTTCAATTTGTTTTGCTCATTATATAAATTTATGACAATTCAATAGCACCATGGATGTTATATATGTCTTTATTGTATCTTTATTAAATAAAATCCCAATTTTGGGTCAAAATAAAAAATCATGTTTTGCGGAAAAAATACCGAAAATATTATTATAGCGTTATCCAGCGGTACACCTAGTTACTTCACATTGTTAATGGATCTAATATCTTCAAATATCGTGTTTAATTGTAATTGCAATTCGAATTAAAAACAAAAGATGGTTTTAAATAAAGCTGTGCGTTTTCGGTTAATTCTAGGAACTGGATACCTGAAATTCGGACACCTGCACCTGTAAACAATTTTGTAAAACATAAATACCCTTGAATGTATAAAATAATCAATATTAACACAACATTCTCTTTGTTTTATTAGAGTCATAATAAATGTGAACTTACTGTAATAATTTCTCACCTCTCTATTAGAAACATTTCGTAGCATCCCCAAAATCAGAGAATTTTATTTAGTGGCTTAAATGTTCAGGTCGAAATTTTCAAGTCGATTACGGGTAATTGGAACCGAAAAATGGAACCGGGTAATGACAGTTTCAATCGGGTACCCGGATACCCGGCACAGCCTATCAGTAATCAGTACAGCATGAATGACTAACAATGTCAATCTGTTATATTAAATTTCTCATTATCTGTATTTTATTTTGGTTGAGTTTCATTTCAATAAAGAATCGCAGATATTTTAATGTGACACCAGTTATGTATTGAACATAGTAAATTATTAGGTAAAACTTGTAGCTTTGGTTGGTGAGGAGGTTAGTTAGGAGGTGAGAAGTTAGATTAATTGCGGTGACACCATTATGAATTTCCCATGAAATTCTCATGAGAATTTCTACATCGTGTCACCGCAATTAGCTCCTACTTATAAATTATTAGTGGAAATTATTTTCGGTATGCCAGATTTGTCCAGCGTGTCTAGGGGTGGACGGGGACAAGAAACTGGGGACAAGAAACTGGGGGTGATGGGGACAAGGTGTGATAGTGTCACGACAAATGGGGCGGTACACGGGGAAAAGGGCGAGAGACATGAAAAATGTACACGTCCCCCTATGCTACCCTCTTTAAGGGGGGCAGTAACTCCACCCGGGCAAAAAGAATTGAGTTCACAATTACGTGGCACATCTATCCTCCCCTGTGTTGACCGACGTTCGAGGTCCTCCATTTGAAAGCGAAAGCTCCAATATCATGCAAGCATTTTTGCTGTTCACCAGCAAACCTTCATAAGTGGGTCACGTGATGAATATTGTAATTATGCTGAATAAGGTTATACACTGGGTTAGGGTCCTCTGCTCATTCATTATCCTTATACTGTATCTGTCCTCAAAAGCAAATACCTGGGTGGTACTCATCCAGTTTCTTCCTACTGTACCGCCTTACTTTGGAATTCATTACCTGTATCCTGCTTCCTGCCACTTATATAACTTGTCTCATTTCAAACGGAACGTCAATTGTCATCTTTCTACTTTTTGATTTCCTCTTCTCTTATCCCCTTTCCTCTTTCCTTTTAGCCCTCACCTTGAGTGGCCTGTTTTAAGGCCTTGTGATTGGCAACTAATCATAAACAAATTTTAAAAAGAAGATTGTTGTGTGGTCTATGGAAGAAATAGACCCAATTAACCCTAACTCCCTAGGCCCATTTGCTTACACATAACCTGAATCCTCCAAAATCCTTCAATAGTAAAGCAAGCACATGATATGTATGCACACATGTGTTTCTAATCTGTGATACATGTACATGGCTAGGACCTCCTGCATGCATGGAGCAATAAACAGTGTCCACTGACCCAAGCACTGACCTTGCATCACTACAACAAACATGGATGTACATGTACTGTGGAAAGCTGGCATGCCTATTAATAATTCAATCCTCCAAACCCTTCACTTTAGCAAAGAGGATTTAAGATTTGGGAAGGTTAGGGGTTAATCAAGAAGAGACAGACAATTTGACAAAGATATTTCAGTTCACTGTCCGTTGCCTGCGATACAAGGCAAATACAACCAGGGCCCAATTTGTTTAGCAGAAATTTTTGCTGAGCAAGTTTGATTGGTTACCAGCCAAATATATATTTTTAATATGTTGTATAATATTTTGTTGGTGGTCGGTTTATTTTAATGCTAAGCAATAATAGTTGCTGAGAACATTGTCTGCTTAGCACTCTAGCAGCTCATGAAATTAGCCCAGTGTTGTCTACGAAATGTGTGTAGCATAAGTTGGACAACGCTGACCATTGACAATTTGTACGAAAAGGTTTAAAAAAATATTGATAATTGTTACTGGAATCTTCGCAATACAGTGATAGATGGTAACTATTGGTTGTTCATCTGGACACGAAGATAAGTATTTTCTCACTACTGTAGTCACACTACTCTATTATATTAACAAACCTTCCATTTATGCCAAGAACAAAATAAAAAACAATAAAAAACAATTAGAGGTATTGAGTTTGTAGAAAACAAAACTCAGGTGTGTCTCGAGTGGTGCATCATATGTGATGACGTCATCACCTACCCAATTTGTTAAAAGACAAAAGTTACTTCAGGAGATATGAATTTTCTTCATAATATATAATTAAATTAACATAAAAGTATATACTGAATACATTAACTTCCGGTTCAGTCAGTCATCCCATATAATTTTTAAATTCTTCCAACCGTAAGTTCCGATTCAATCATGTCACGTCATTCATATCACCAATTATTTCCTAATAATATGGGTGTCACAATTGTGCAGCAAATCTGTAAAATTCTGTCTAATGTTTTCTCAAGATAGCAAAAGTGACTTTTTAAACCCGCCAGAGGGCGCTTTATTAAGAGCGATGACATCACCAATATATTTTTGAAAGAGCAGATCCCACTTAATATATCAACCCAGGAATGTTTTTTTTTCGAATAATTCTTCAGATTTGCGTGTCAATTTATAAAGAACTTGAATTTCCAGTTTGGACCGGAAGTATGGGTCAATAAGGTCATGTCTTTGTATCAAATGTCGAGTCCTCCCATGTTCTGTAGTATATGATTATGAAGGAATCAAGAATTTATCTATTGTGGTTCACGAGATATAAAATATATTGTTTTAATTATAATTAATTACGTAATAATTCATCTGATGACCTCACCATGACGTCACAACTTTACTCTGAAACTATATGTTAAGGCTCAAACTATTTGTTAAGTTTTAAGGTTCTTTGAACTCCGCAACTATATATTTTTTGATTGTACAAACACATTTACAGATTATTATACAGTCCATTTTCGTAGTTTTAAGAGCGCTTACGTTCGTACAGTGAAAATGTAACATAAATATTATTAGTGAAATGAACATGTAATAACAATGAAATGTACATGGTGAAATATATTCACGAGCAATCGAATAGCCAATAAGAACAATATATATTGTTAGCAGTAGCAGGATGAAATTCATCCAATCACGATGCAGAAAGAGGCACGTGGTCATCGAACACTTCCTTACACATTGCTGGGCAACACAGCCATCATTAGCACCACTCGGGTCACAAGGCTTCGTGAATAGAAAGTTCTAAGTACAAGGCAACACAATAATAAACCTTTGACTGCGTAAAAATAGGTCGTTATGAGCACTGTACACTAAGAGCCAGCATTAATTATCTGGAAATATCAACACCAAATCTGTCGATAGCGGTCCATAATGACACAATATTGTTCTGCTTCATGATCATGATGAAAAAATAACATTATTAGTTTGGTTGAATTTCGAGATTGGGGCGCTGTGGTTTGTGATGATGTCATGAAACACTTTTTTAAAAAGTCACTGAAGTCACTTTATGAATGAAGAAAGCTTACTTTTACAAACACCAATTCAATGCTTTAAATGTTTAGGACTTAATCTTTTTATTTATTTATTTATTTTTACTGTTTCTTTAGACATATATCAAACACTAAAATATAATGAACGTCATCATTTGGTTATTGCATAAATTAAAATGAAAAAACCTGCATTTAACCATTTAGAAATTTGTTAACCGGTTAGCCAAACCAATATTTTAAAATGAACACACCAACAATTTTGGAAAAGTTACTAACCATTTTGTTGTTCCAGAAAGCAAAAATAATAAATAAATCTTCTTTAAAAATTCTCTGTATCGACGACTGTTAATTTGATTCATCAATCGCGAGAAAGATGTTAAACATCATTATTTCACGATGAGATAAACCGAAGTCATGAATGCCGGCAAAAACGATCTGTTAGAATTCACCTTTAGATTTAGAACAAGCGTTGCCAACAATTCCAAAACTATGTACAGTCTCGATATAAAGCGACAACGATAGTGAAATTATCGTAAACTGTGGACACGAAGGTGCTTGGCAACGACGTGAAACGTAATGTATTAGTATTCTAATTAGAGAACTCCCAACCACGAGGGTGAATGAAACTATGCAGAGTACGTGACATAGATGGTTGTTGTATGTCGGAGATACTGCAGTGTACAAAATCAGCATAATTCAAGATCTTTCAGATGATGCAAAGATTGTTAAACATCTTTTGTGGTTCATGAGATATAATATTTTGAAATAAAGGGAAGGGGAAAGGGAAAGCATTGCATTCATACAATACGCCATACTTCCTTCGCACCGGCAACTTAACTATCGAATATGAGAGAGATGACGGCCCCTAAACCATCGCTGCTGCTGCATGCTGCCAAGTGTCCCCTGAATTCAGGGTTCTGTTCTAGGAGCTTCGAACCGGTGCGTCGGGCCCCAGCTCTGGGAAGCCCCGCAATTGACACTCTCCATGTTACATGTTGGTATTAGACAGGTTAAATTAAACCTACTTTAAATAAAGGGTTTAAATTAGTATCGCCAACAACATAAATAAATAATAAAAATTAAAACAATAAAAAACCTGAACTGGATCGCCTGCTCCAGGATGTCATCAAGTGTCTCAATCCATTAGACCACGGCGCTTCCCTTTGACTGTTTGCAAGGAGATTCATCTCATGTACACGATAGAAAAATATGTGGTTTCACATCGTAGGCTACACGTGTGTATAATGAACTCTTTAACATAAAGGGGACAATAGATCCTCGGTCAGAACAATTGAGTGAGAACAAAAGGAGGTCCTTGGTCAATACCAATTAGTCTCGAACCGTCATCCAACGTGATAGATTCAGTGGAAGCCCATGGTTGCGCGTCTTCTTATCCTCACTACCGTACCACCCCTCCCCCAAAAAAAGGAACAAACAAAACAAAACCAAATAAAAAAATTATCACTGTACACAAGTGTACGAGTGGGAAACCATTCTTGTTGTTGGACCAATCCAGGACATAACTGACAATAATAGAGAAACTACGTTTGTTTTTTGTTAAACGAATATGTACTGGTAATATGAAGAATTGAAAATGAATTTAAAACACCTACAAAATCAATGAGTATTCCCTTTATTTTCCCATCACATTCGTACAAATGATGTTGAATTCCTTTCATAGCAAACAGACATGTGAAGTGGTGGTCTAATGGATTATGACGCTTGACATCCGTGCAGGCGATCCCGGTCTGAATCGCTGCCTGCGTTTTTTTCTGATTGTGTAGCAAACACAATTCAAAACCCTTTATTTAAGTAGGTTTTAATTTTCTAACCGTCCATCACCAACATGGTCCAGATGGCGCAGTACGTTGCCTGACCACTTGGAAGTGTCAATCGCGGGGTCGAACTGGGATGCACCGGCCCGAAGCCCCAGAACAGACCCGCAGTAATTCAGGGACATACGGCAGCTTGCAGGCGGCAGCAACGGTTTGGGGCCATGCGTCTCTCTCCCCTCATTCGATAAAGTTCACGGTGTGCGAAAGTAAAGGAGGGACCGCGGGTCTGCTGATCTCCCCCAGAAGGGTGCTAAGGTGGTTATCAGCCGCTGGTCTGCCTAGAAGATTCAACGCTCCCCCAAATGCCTGGTCATTACCGTTATTTTATTTTAAAATTGATCTCAATCACAAACCATGTCACTAACGTTTTGTCCCTTATTAACAAACGGATGTTTTATTGCATTCGCCCACAAATACCGACAAAACTTACTGCTAACGGCTTACCTCTTGTTATTCATGAAATATATATATTTTAAACCCTGTCGTACGCTTTTGATGATTTTTGTTAATGGAAAAATATGTCGTGCTTATTATCTACTTACCCACTGAATAGATTGGGAGACGGGGCCCTTCTCGAAATTATAATCACCAAGCCGCTTAGTGAGATGATTTTGGCTTTAGAAAAATACAAGCTCACCTCTGATTTGAAGACAAAGCATTCCTGTGTGATTTTGAAAATATTTTGTTGCTAGTAAATTTATCGGACACAACTCTAATATGACCAGAGTCAAATTTGCATTTGGTTATTTTTTCCTCAAACATTTTCATCATCAGTAAATCACAAGGGTAAGCCTTTTTTCTCTGTTGGTATATTTCTTGTTTTCATCAAAATCACATGGGCTAAGGCTTGTATTTTTATATTTTTTGTTTTATCAAAATCACAAGGTGCAGCCTGTAATGATTTATTTTTGTTTTCACTCAAAATTCTACTACTTCTACCAGAAACATTGTACATGTTCAGTACACGCAGCCATTTTATTGGTTTAAAATGCCAGTTTTGCTTGCAGTTTTGCAGTTTTAATACCAAACCACAAGTTTCTGATCTATTTTAATAGTTATGTAAACAAAATTCCATGCCAGCAACATTTGTGGAAATTAAGAACCTCTTGAAATGCATGTAAGTGTGCCCTTTCTTTATAAAAGATAAATATTGATAATAATAAATTATGATTCAGATAATAAACTTGATCAAGATGTTTTTTAATAACATACTTAAAGAAACACACCACAAAATAATGTAAAGTGTTCTTCTAGAAGTCTTCTAACTGGCAACTTGAGAGTTATTGATTTATAATGAGAGATTGTTCTACAGTTACTTTGAAGTTAGAAGATTTCTCAACATAGATGTAAGCAGAGGAGTGAAATGCCTTTTGTTCGGTAAGATATTTGTGTTTCTATTCAGTCAGGTTTGTTGAAAACAGCGCATTTTATGATCACCAATTTTTGATTGTCTGTTACAGTTTAGTACATGAGCCTGACATGTATTTTAGAGGAGATATTCAAATGTTGAAAAAATCATTAATGTTGCATCTTGCAATATTAATGTTAGTACAACTATTTTGTGTTTAACATCAGTATTTAGGTCCAATCTGTGAAAGTTTCAGGCTCATTATATGTTAAGTAAAGACTATTTATGCGATGACACCGTGTGAAATTCTCAATTGAGTAGTAATTAGGTTCTAAAAAGACCTGGAGGTTACTAACTCTACTGTTTCCAATCAGTAATCTCTCGATCGTCTTCAGGAGAATGCCGGACTCTGGGAGATGCTACTGCTTTGGTAGTTGCTGGAAGATCATGCTGTGATGACTGGATGCTGGAGAATCTGCCTAGCCGCCAGTAGCCTGTCTTTATTCTTGGATGATTAATAAAAGACAGGGGATGTTAACTTCGACTGATCGTCGATCGACTGTGAGCGCACGTAAGCGTGCTGGATAGCGCCTTCTTTGACACAGTCATAGATCAGTGGACTCCAACTTTATAATCAGTATGGTATTTCTGTGCTTGTTTTAAGTACAAGGCAATATCGTTGTCACGACTCACTAGGCAGATTCTTCGGATAGGGCATGGAATCAGTGTCCCAGTTTAAGATGAACACATATGACAGAAATATGAGACCTTGTGGATTATTATTTTCCAGTCAATGATATGATCTCAACTTAGCATCAGATTCAAGACCCTGTTGATCGTGACAATGTTAGTCCTTTTTAATGGATTTACCTCAAACAGGTGCATAGCGATTGTAATAACAATAAAATAAATGTCAATTGATTTGATTTTGCCCTTATACCGATGTATATCATGAAATACTGCGTACTCGAAAGTTTCCTGAGTGTCTGTGATTCACTCAAGGCGGATTCATGACTTGTTGCATTTATTAGAACGACGTCGGTACATACGTCGCAAGTCTGGTGTATGGGCAAATGAAGGAGCAATTATTTGTTCACCCAACGCAAGAATTTATCAATCTATTAATAGTAAATGTCAGTTGAGGATTTTCTGTGGCTCGGTTAACAATTCAATTCCAGTGGCGTAACAGGATTTTCAGAGAGTGGGGAACATTGTTTGGGGTAAATTTTACGGATCAAAAAAACTCAGTTCAGAAATACCAAGTCTTGTGGAATTTCACTGACACTATTTTGCTAACAAGTGGGGAGGCCTGCCCTGCTCACCCCTTTGGCTACGCCACTGTTGGAACATTTCTTCAACACTATCAATGAAAGATGCACATGTAAAATATCATGAAAAGGCAATTATATTTACACTTATTTTAGGTATAATTTATAAACATCTAAACGGATTAAAATACATATTGTACAATATTATTATCCAAAATGGCATTATAGTAGGGCCTTTAACCCTTTCAACCTCAAACGTGCCACCTGTGCTCAATGTGGAATGTGTATGTTCTTACCAAAGGGACGCTATGTCACGGGAATTCACTACCTTTTGTTCCCAAGGCCCTCTCCGCACAACGCCCGAAACCTGTAACTGAAATGTAAATAGCGCCCTCACTTGACGTTGGCATGATTAATCAATCGCAGGACAATGCGGCGCGTCAGTATGAATGATTTTTTAGCGTCTCATATATAAAGCTGTGTAGCTTTTCCGTGACCGCTGACGCTCACTTAGCTGTTTTACAGCCGACAGCGTCGACCGCTAGCCATGGATGACGCTGAAATTATTGGAGTCGAAATATTCGCGGATAGTGGTTCAGAAATATCTCGATGACCAGTCCTCCTCATCCACATCAGAAGAAAGTGAAGAAGAGTTTGTCACACACCCACCAAGGTCATCAAATAAGCAGAACTTCAGGTAGGCCTTCCTAACTAAGACGGTAGGCCTAGCTGAAAAACTTTCACATAACTGTTCCAATTGGCTAACGTTACTGATTAGAAAGAGCCAAACATGTTTTGTATATTTCTTGAATGTAGGCCCTAGGCCTACTTTTTATGTTTTTTCTAAAGGGGTGTTAGAAACTGAAAAGTCGGATCCTCCAGACCTACATTGTAGTCAGACTTTCTTCTGGATCCCCAGAAGAAAATGCTTTTCTTTCAAAGGAATGATGGATGGAATGGTGGCATTTCAAAGAATATTAACTGTTCAAGTAATTTCAAGAATTACCTACGTTTGGAATGTAGGGCCCAATTAACTTAATTTGCCAAATATTGCAGGTGAAATGGGCTTCTTTTATGTAGGATGGATCTAGTAAGGTCCGACTTCACGCTGGACATTAGATCCGGGGAATCTAGGTTTTACCAATTGCCTTTCTAATCTAAATTCATAATAGCATATTTGAATTAATCTGATTTTTAGCTTTATGCAAGAAAAGACATGAATAAAATCACAAAGTTTGTCCCGAAAAGTGTGCAGTATAATGCAGAGTCGGGCCTAACTTGAACCTCTTGCACCATATCAAAGTGAATGAATGGATGAGGATGTCACTTGCTTCCACCGTAGAGCAATTGGCATCCTCTAGCAAGCTGCATCATCTTTTGATCTATCAAAAAGTTAAAGCATTTTAACATTTCTAGTGCTATCTATGTTCGAGTCAACTCTGTCCCAAGGGGG
>CM055828.1:30521203-30550588 GCA_029582265.1 Zoroaster sp. YZ-2022 | reverse complement strand
CAGACATAGAAATTTCGTCAAATTTCGCGACTTTGGGGGAAAAGCTCGGTCGCAGACATGAAATTTGACGTCAAAAAGTCGTGCAATTTTACATGCAATTTGACGTCAATATTTAGGTATTGTGTGTCCCTCCAGGGCCACAATACTTATCCACACACACTACCAGGCCTTTGCCAGAAAAATATTGATATCTCTTGTCAGGTTTTGTTTATCAACTTGTCCTTAGTAACTGGCTCGCTTTATAGCATTTTGATTGTATTAATAATTCACATCACCTGTTGAATGGATTGTTATTATTACTGGCAAAGTCATCAATAAGCAAGACTATTGCGCTCCAAGAAGCGCCATTACTGGAATTATTGCCGGCTTTTACATCCTCTTAACCCTTACTATTTTCGTTAATAACATTTAAAAATTTATATTTTTTCCTGTCTTATTTCATTTTACATTAATCCACTTTTACATAAATCCACAATTTTTTATTTTTGCTCCTTCTTCTTCTTTATTTTTCCTTTTCCTTTTCGTTCATCACCAATTATGATTTTAATTATACACCCAGATCAATTCATCAACTTAGTTTTTCTACGTTGTCTCTTCATACATCCTACATAGCGCCAGTTGGTATAATCTACTCTACTTGATTGTCTACTTGATTATTCAACTTATTGCCACAACCCTAAGCTCTTCAGTAATTATATTATTGGTTACTCAACCCCCTTTAAAAAAATTAAATTTTTATTATCGTCTTATGCCTTGTTGCTACCTTTTGGAAGGTCTTGGGGCATCCAGCTTCCGACAGTAACAACTTGGCTTGACGACCTCCTTAGTTTGTGTATATTTTATTTCAAAGAATTTTTAAATTAAGTTTTCCTTGGTAAAAGTATTTTTCATATTTTATATCATTTATTGTTATCCTTTCATTATGCCATCATCTCGCCCCAGTAAAATTATTTTTGATAAAATCAAAAAATGTCATAACTTCAATAAATGGAAAACTTTGGCTTCTCGTTCTAAAAATTATTTTCAAAATTATATCAATCAGACTAATAAATATTGTTTAATTTTAGATGAATTCATACCAAAACTCCATAAACTTCAACTTAATTTTAATCAAATTATCAATGTCATAGAAAACACACCAAACTATAATCATCACCCTAATAACCTCAGATTAGGTATCGACAATTTAAATAAATTAATTAATAATGCCAAAGTCAACCTTGATAATATTTCCAATAACTTAGAATTACATTTTATTTCTGAAATTGATTTCCTTTAATTCATCTAAACCACTGAATCGTCATTCACGCCTTCGTTCATTATCTCTTAATTATCATTTAGCTATTGCCTTAATTAACCAACGTAAATTAATTCACAATGAATTTTTAATTTCTAAACTCTCGTCCCTTAGAAATCAAGCCATCGATAAAATCATCATCAATGAAATCTCTAATAATTCACCTAATTTTCATAATTTTACTTCAATTAACATCCCCAAACGTATCCAACAAATTATCAATAAAGGTCCATCCTTCATCCCCACTAACCCTTCAGAAGACTCTGAATCTGCTAAACTTACACTACACAAATCAATCCTCCTCTCTAAAAAACTAGCATCTAAAGAAATATCTCATTCGCATACCCTACAAACCATCCACAGATTACCATTTTAATTTCAGACTTAACAAGAAATATACTAATAAACATCTCAACTCACTTCTCTGTCATCCCAAAATATATAATAACACATTCAGTTACATCCAGGCAACACTAGAAGAATCAATGAATATTCCACATAACAACGTTTTAAAATTAAATCCCAATCGCCTTCATAACGTTACATTACAAGATATTAAAGACATTCAACATCTTTCCAGTAATAAAGACATCATTATTAGAATCTCCGACAAAATATGGGCTTATGCATTTGCAACACATCATGGTACATAAATGAATATAAGAGACAAATTAACTGCAGCACATACACATCTTTAGGTCGTTTTAACACTAACATCGTCACTACTCTCATAACATCAGCCAAACAAGACATCTACTCATTATTTACAGACAACGATCTTCCTAAGCAGCAGATTCAGACTTCAAAGAAATAACATCCTTCCTTAAAACTAAAATAATTAAAGTCCCTTCTATGGATATTCTCCCAAAAGTTCACAAATTAAACTCTCCACCTTGTCCATCTAACGAATCAAAACTTAAAGGTCGTCCCATTATTACTGCTCATAGTTGGATTACCTCCCTATTTCTAAAGCACTTGGTTTTATTTAGATATTCTTTTAAGCAGGTTTGAAGATAAATTTACAGAATTTAACTTTCCCTGGCCTATCATTAATAGTTCTAATCAACTTATCGACCAAATCAAGACCTTAGACATTAATTATTTTGATGACATTTCCCTCATTTCTTTTGATTTTGAAAGTCTTTACACCAATATTACTCCATGTGACATCCATGATACTCTTTTAAGGTTACTTCAATTTGTGATTACCCTTTTGAATTTTTAATTATTTTTCAAACTTTATAAATTCACTTGTAAATATAGCAATTTTTCAGTAGGTAATTTTCTTTTAAACAAAATATCGGTGTTCAAATGGGTAGCTATCACTCAGCACAAATTGCTAACTTAATTTTAGCTTACAGAGAATTTCTTTTTTTCAAAATTTCAACAACCCCTAATTTACTTATTTTTGTCAGATATATTGATGATGGTCTCTTAATCACTCGTAACTCTATTAATTTTAGCCATAAATATGTCATTAATGCCTCACCTCTGTTTTACCCTAAATCTATACCAATCACTTTTACTATTAATAATAAAACCATTAATTTTTAGACCTCCAGCTCTCTGTTGATCATTTACTCTTTTAAATAATAAATTAAATTTCTTTATTTATCAGAAACCATTCCAAAAATTCAGTTATATTAATTTCACTTCCAATCACAACCCAATTATTTTTCTAGCATTATTAAAGGTGAATGTCATCGTTATAAAACCCACTCATCCTGTATCCACGAATATAACCACATCTTAAACTATTTTCAATTAGACTCCTCAAATGCGGTTTTCATAGGTCTTTATTAACAGTTTTAAGCTTAAATATCATCATACTTTTTCCGCAAACCTTTTTTGTCTAATTGTAACGTTAAACCTATTTTTGTACTGTTAAGTTTAACAAAACCAGTAATAATAGTTTCTATGCTCGTAAGGTTATTAACAAATACAAACATCTTATCAAGAACCGT
Source organism: Zoroaster sp. YZ-2022 (assembly GCA_029582265.1). Classification (NCBI taxonomy): domain Eukaryota; kingdom Metazoa; phylum Echinodermata; class Asteroidea; order Forcipulatida; family Zoroasteridae; genus Zoroaster; species Zoroaster sp. YZ-2022. Next base: position 30,547,327 of record CM055828.1, on the reverse strand, counting down.
TTTTCTATGTTTATAGTTTCATCTAATGATATCAAACTTAAACAACTGTTTTGTACTAGTAGCAAACTTCATAAGAAAATCTGCTCTTTCAAACCTTAAATTATTAGACTTACTTTTGCATCATCCATGTATTGTTTCCTTTATCTGTCCAGTATCACATTATATTTCCATCCATGCATTTTTTCCTTAGGCGTTTTCTCATATTACTTTTCATTTTTTCTCACAATTTTGATACATCCTGTACTTCCTGAATAATTAGGGCCTATTTGTTGTATCACAATCAACATGTAATTTTCCATGTTTTCCATCATCATTCAGTTCTTTATAAATTTTTCAATCACTGAGCCTGACTGTTGTTTTTCCTCCTCGCATTTTACATAACCGTTTTGCCTTTCATTACCGCTATATTTGTCTTGTATACTGTTCTCCATAAGTTCACTACAGCATTTGTCTTGTATACTGTTCTCCATAAGTTCACTACAGCATTTGTCTTTATACTGTTCTCCATAAGTTCACTACAGCTAAATTATTTTCATATATCACACACGTCGTCCATGACATTACACTTGTCCATCGCTACTCCATCTGTGAATAAATTTATAAATAATTTAGTATTCTTATAATTTCTTTAATTTTATTTTTATTTTCAAACAATTATTTTATATTTATTATTAGCTTTAGTCTTAATAAATTTAATGTTTCTTAGTCCAACGTAATATTCTAAGTTTTGATAATTTTACTTTAATCCCTAAATTGTGATTAATCACTTGGCTTAATTAAACTGTTTCACATAATACATATATCAATACACTTCAACGTCTCTCTTTTCATTATCTTTTAAGGTATTTTAATAACTTAGTAATGACCTCTAGTGTTTTTAGTTTAAATTTGTTGTCGACCTTTTCCTTTAATACATCTTGTTTTCTTTCGCTTACCCTTTCACCCTCCATATGCTGGCATTCACGGCTTCCTCATGTCCCGTTATTTCAGTGTATTGATTCGCTGTCCACCATTGCCCCCTTCTGCTTCCATCTTGTTGTACTAGTTACTACTGTAGTACTACGGTACTAGTACTATACTAGGCCAGTTCGTCTCTACATTTCATCGTCGTCGGTTCACATTGATTTCACTAAGTTTGTTTAAATTTTCATATATTATCCTTTTCTTTTAAACTATCGCCGTTTTAATTGCTCGTCTTGGTAGTTTTTATTTTGTACTTTTAGCCATTTTTATGGTACTTCATACTGGTACATATCTTGTCCATTATTTAGTGTGTCATATAGTTTATTGACCGCGCGCGACGTTTGTACTATGCATCCTGCATACAAGTGGTTATGTGTACACACACAGTCAATACAACATAATGTTTACTGCGTGCGCGCCCTCTATACACTGTTCATCGTCACTATACCAACTAGCAATCACACCATTCTTCTATTACCTTTCATTTTAATTCTTGTTGTAGTTTCATTTACCAACGTTAACTGGTACCCACTCTTACACTGTTTTATTTTCTATATAAACTTCATCAACATTTGTATTACGTTTAATAATAATACAATTGTATCAATTTGTTTCGTAACATCTTTTTAATCAATATCAACATCAATTTTATTTTTTCTTGACCCCATGTCATATATGTTTTATGTTATTCAGAAATAAATACCTGCAACTTAAAAATAATGTATTTTATTATCATTTTCCAATCATTTTTTTAACCTTCTTAATCGTTTAAAAAAAATAAAAAATAAAAACATTCTTATAATAAATCATACAACACATCTAGCATCCACAACCCTCTATATTTTTTTTTGTATAAATTTTCTTCCTTTCGTGCCGAGTTTGACAAAGTCTGAATCTTTATAATTAGTCGTCACTCTCATTCTACGCACTTCTTGGAATAGTTTTAATCCATTTGTCCACGGTGATAGAATTAACGTTCTTGCATATCGTGAGATATGTTTAGGGCTAAATAAACCTTATGTTTATTTATAAAAATAAAAATAAAAATATTGATATCTCTTGTCAGGTTTTGTTTATCAACTTGTCCTTAGTAACTGGCTCGCTTTATAGCATTTTGATTGTATTAATAATTCACATCACCTGTTGAATGGATTGTTATTATTACTGGCAAAGTCATCAATAAGCAAGACTATTGCGCTCCAAGAAGCTCCATTACTGGAATTTAACATGAATTATTTACATTATGTACTGCATAATTTACATTATGTGATGTGAAGACCATTATGACTATCTCATGTAGACGTTTAAGGCCTACAGTATGCTGTATACCGGTATCGTGTAAGGCTTAATGTAGCTGAAATGATTAGCAAGAGCTAAATTTATTCTATTCACCCAAATTATTTTTCCTGTTTGACCTGAAAACCATTATGGCTGCAATTAAATAAACTATATTATGCACACGTATTCAGATTGCTATAAATTCTGTTGGCCAGGGACTAAATTTAATTCAGTCCAACGGCAGCAGAATGATTTTGAAAGCGGGGCCTAATCCAATCCAACGATGAACGCTGGAACTTTACACTGAAAGACTAATGTTATCTATTACCTTATTTTAGGGGAATGGGAACATTCCCAAAAGATCTAGCATAAGGAAAACAGAAATTGGTGATACGTTTACAACCCCGCAACCCCTCTATACCCCTTATAGAAAATAAAGTATCCATTTTCAGAAAGGAAAGGAAAATGGTATCAAAATTTGAATTAAAAAATCATAATGTGCAAATTGTACTTGGTATCCCAAATAAAAGGCCTAATTAATGCAACCACAATATCATTTTGACATGTTTATCGATCTACTTCCGTTCGTAGGCCGATTTGTTATAATTATTTGATGTTGAAGTGTTCATAGACTTGTTCTTGAATGCATAATGAAACGGTTACATAATGTTTTGTGACGTTTGTATACACGTTATATGCTTATTTACGTGGCGCCTTCGAAGGCCAAGTAATTATATAAGAGCACCCAATACTCCAAATTTGTGTCAGTATATAACGTCTCAAAAGGATCAATTTCATCTTGCTATTAACAAGCACAGATTATAATCTGGTAGTCTGGATTACAATTGGTGTCGTTAAGTCAGTCAGTCGTTATAATCTGGGTGGCACATGCATAATCGCATAATCGCAATCGTTAAATATTTTCGTCGTTAACATTTAATTTAAAGAAGAACATAAAATAGTTATAGCCTAATTAGAACGTTGCTACGACTGTTACACGATGTATACAGAAACAATTTGATTATTCATGAAACGATCGACTAGCGTGTGAATTAAGCGTGCCGTTGCTGCATGCTACGCGATATGCATGTGCCACTCACTTATAACATGGAGGAAAGACTATTTTCCTTCCTCCATGCTTAAAACGACACCAATTGTAATCCAGCCTACCAGATTATAATCTGTGCCTGTTAATAGCAAGATCAAATTGATCCTTTTGAGACGTAATCTACTGACACAAATTTGGAGTATCGGGTGATAAGATCATATTTAAAAATAAATAAATACATAAAAAATAAATAAATAAAACATTCCCGAAGATGACAGTGGTTTAGAAAGAATATTTACTCGGAATGACTGGTACCAGTGCCTCATTATATAAAATCAATCTTTAGATTAAAAAGGAAATGGTAAAAAAAAATTCTTATAATCACCACTGCCTTTAATATTTCAGCAAATATATTTTGGGAAATTACTGATGGTGTACACAACCTTTAACTATGATCCACAAGTTAATTAGGAATGTGAATCACGGATTAAAGAGGAAAATTTAGCTGTACTAAATCAATGCAATCTCGAGGCAGCTTGCCTTGTAAAACTTGTTAAACTCGACATGTCCTTTCGCTGATTAGTTTACAATCAGTATGATATATCCCTGATTATTGTATCTATCATTTCATTAATAACGATTGAAAATCCAACGATTGTATATGTCTCTCATTTAAAACGTTTATAGTGTTTTTACTACCGATTAAATATCTTAAAGTCCATTGAACACTTACTATACTTCTTCGAGACTGGCATAAGTTTGTTAAAAACTTGCGCCCTCTTCTGTTGGGGTTTCGAAGATAATTATTCGCTCATTATTTTAAATCGTGTTAAAATACTAGCAAACTATGCTAAAAGCTAATAACTTGTTATTTGTATAACAAAAAATCCACACAATAATAAAAACAGGAAATCAGACATTTTCAGACAATTTCAGTTTTTCAAGAATATGCAGTATTTTACAAAGAAAGCGCACATAAAACTACATTATATTGTACATACCCGTCTTTTATTACATTTTTGGATCAGTCTGGGAGTACAATTTTTAAATTTTTATATCCATTATTTCCTTATTAATGATTAAATATAGGTTCATAACCGTTGAATAATGTACACTGACATTCTTGCCTATAATTCTAATGAATATTTTCTTTTACAGGGGACTTTGGTAAAGGCAATTTTATATTTTCTTCCCAGTTTTTCTCTGCTCCTTTTATATCTCATATCTTTTCATAATCTCTCACGTATTGCCGGAAGCATCTTTTAATGTTCAGCTTGCTTTGACATTCCAGTTTTAATATTAATTAATCAAACAAAAAAGAAAAGGGAGTGGGATGAATTTGACAATTTAATATAAATGTTGGAGCACAATATGCATAAAGGTTGATGTCAATATCATATTTTGCAAATGTGTATTATCTTTTATTGTAACAATATCAATTTCATATTCAAAAATATATAAATTTTGCGTTAGGGTGTGTTGAATTTGAACTTCCTGTTTGGACCGGAAGTAAAGGTCAGATCAGGTGATTTGAAGGTCATATATATGAGCTCCTCAAGATCATGAAAAACGGTCTTTACTTAATCTAAACAAAGTTACATGTCCAAAAGTGCCTTTCCGAGTGGAACAAGAAGCAACTTGGGAACCGCTAGATGAGACTAAACTCCGTAATGTGGAAATGTGGCAAAACTGTTTTAATCAAGATATAAAATCAAAATATCTAACGTGGTATGGTAATCATAATCATACGAGTGTTGAGTAACGAAATTCACCGCGTTTGATGCGCACGTCGTGTATGTTGTCCTTTGAATCATGAGTTCAGGTTATACGGATAATTTGATGCGTCAAAGAGTTGTGCTTATTCCAGTAGCCAGGTGGAACTTAGTGGGTACCAGCACTGATCTCTAGTATTATACTGTAGAGATCAGTGCGTATGAGCAGTATGGTATGTGAAGTGGCACGGAAGGGTGGAGGTTTATCACAATGGAGAGTGGGGCTCTGTATGTGATGACTATTGGGATACCAGGGATGCAGCCGTTGTGTGTGCGGAACTCGGCTGCTCTCGATATGGTGCTCAGGTGAAATCGTTTAGTCCAGGGGTTGGTAATATCTCTATGGATGACGTTTAATATACTGGCAGTGAGTTAGAGTTGCAGCAATGTGATTTTAGAGGTTGGAGTGAACATAACTGTGGTCATTATGAAGATGCCAGTGTAGTGTGCTTAAAGTCAGGTAATAATTTAAAACAAAAAGGTTTTAGGTGCTGGGTACACCCCAAACACCTCTTGTTTTTGTTCCAGTTTTTATTTATTAGGTTATTTATAAAAAACAATGAATATTAAAAAAACCTATAACTCCCTCACGAAATGATGTTCAGACTTGTAACTTGGTACAAACATTCATTATGATATGTGTATGTACCTAAAATTGATAAAAAATCCATCGGTTTTGGTTTAATGGGCTAAAACAATGGAAATGTAAAACCACAAATAGAAAGGCATGCAGACTTGTAATTTTGCACTGTTATCTGTCCCAATATGTAGATGTGTCTAAAATCATAAAAATCCTACAAACGCAAACGGTTCCAGCAGATTGGACTAAAACAATGATCATTTGAAAGCATTCCAGAACGGAATGACGTACAGACTTGTAACATGGCACAAACATTTTGTATAATATGTACACGTTAATGAAGCTTGGTGGTCCAGTTGTGAGTGCGTCTGACTGTTAATCAGAATGTCCTGAGTGTGAGGTCTGACATAAACGCGATTTTTTATCCGTTCACGGCTCTCATCCGCGGCAAGTGATCAGTTCCAAAAAGCTTAGCTATTATTATTAAACTTACTAAATGCTATGAAGTACACACTTTTAACATGACCGCGCTAATTTTATTATTATTCTTTATTTTTTTATCCGTTCGAAGTTCTCATCCGCAGCAAGTAATAAGTTCCGAAAAGCGTTCTAAAAGCTATTTTTATTAAACTTACACGCTTACAGACTTGTAATGTGGCACAATAATCGACTGGATTTACTATTATACGTTATGGAAGCTCAGTGGTGCAGTAGTGAATTCGTCTGAATGCTATAATTTTATTACTCCGTGGACAAGTTCTCTGAGAAACTAAAGGCTATCCGTTACGATCCTGCAAACCCCGATTTCGAGTCAAATAATTGGTACAGTCATGACACCTGCCAGCCGGCCAGCCAGCCGGTGAGGCTGTGCTGCCGTCCAGCCGGTCATTGAGACTCGCTTACATCCTGCCGGCAGGCAGGGTACTGAGCTAGATGACTCAAAATGTACTAGTAGTGACGGCGCGGGCACGGGTTTATGTTTCGTGATTTGTTTTTGAGAAATTTAGATTATTTTTTGAGTGCATAAAATTCACATTATGCTCTCTAATTAGGGTAAAAAAGCAGATGTAACAAGGTTTTTAATTGTTTTTGTTCTTTAAAAAAAAAATGAAATTCACGGTAAAACCGAAAACTGTGTTTTTTCGCGACTGAAAGCCTAACGACTGACGAAAATTGAAATCGCCCAACTCTGGTAAAATTGTCAACATTTAAAAACTAGACTCTTCGTATATAGGCCCTAGTTTATATAGGCTACATATTTCATGCTTCAAATATGTGGCAACAGTGCAAAAAGTATGTTCGAGGTGATCGCAATAAAACACGAGACTTTCCATCGTCCGGTATCTCGACGGACATCGTCGTCGAGCCATCAGCGGAAGAAGCGGGGTTGGGGAGGGATGCCTAAAAGAATGGCACTTTCCCCTACTTTAGAAAAGGTCCTGATTTGCCTCCACTTTTGAATCCAAATAATATTTACATGTAGCAGTGAATAGTTTTTACCAGTGGAGTTAATGATTCTCTAAAACTAAATAAAGTATTCTCTAAAACTGGCCCAAGATTTCCTAAAATGTTCCAAAATGTTCCCAACACTATTCCAAAATGATTTGAAATTTCTCAAAATTTGAGGTGGGTCTGGGGGACAGTCAAGACACGCCAACGTTCAGGGGAGGTCATTGAAATTTAGAATCACCCTTCAAAATGTACACTTTAATTCTGTCCTGAAAAGGAAAATTTACAAATCAATTTAACAGGCTTATTTTACAATTTAGCCATGGTTATTTCTGTATAGATTTTCAATAGTCCATAATAATGTGTATTCATACTGTGCTCGCACCTGATTCCAAATGTTTTCCTGCTCATATGTAACACTCTATTAATTCAATATTCATTTTGGAGACATGCTGGTCCTTCTTTAAAAAAAAACAGCTAATTTTGTGTTTAAGATCAAGAGATCATTTTCCAAAATGGACTCAATAAAATTACATTTTATAAGTTTAGCTCATAACTTACAAATGACTACCCAAAGCTTCCTGAATGCAAACGCGGGCCCCAGACCCCACGCAGTGACCTCTCTTCGCTCGCTGGCTTGGATTTGGCCCCCACTTTCAAAATCATTCCGCCACCGTTGGACAGAATGTTACTAATTAGTCCCCTTGTCAGTACAGAATGTAAATAATTTTTAATTCCAGTAATGGAGCTTCTTGGAACGCTAGGCTGGCTTGATGACTATGTCAGTAATAAGCAATCTATTCAACTGGTGATATAAATCATATGATACAATTAAAATGCTACAAGCGAGCCAGTTACCAAGGGCAACCATTACATCAATTGATAAACAGAAGACCTTACAATAATTGAATAATAACGATAGAACAAAACACTACGGTAAGCCCTTTTGCAAAACAAATATTTGGGTTGAATTTGAGATACAAATATGTACAATAAATGTACTAATGCACAAAATGCCATGCCATTCTCCCATGTGAATAGTTTTGATGTTTAAAAATTTATCCATTCAGTCTTTAAAGTTGCCCTTTTTCAAGTTGATTGATAACGATATACAAAATGTACACAAAATGTTGAAATTCACAGAAAACCACGACCTTCACCCACGTAATCACCAACCTGAACACACCCATTTTTTGGCATTATGAGGGCATCTAAGACAGATGAAACACAATGTAAAAGACATACAAGAATAAGAATAATGGTAAAAAATTCCTGATTTGCTTAAATTTCCTTAAATTTTCCAACATTATTCCAAAATTGTTAGAAATTTCTCAAAATTTGAGGTGGGTCTGGGGGACGGTAGACCAACAATTAGGGCGGTCATTAAAATTTAGAATCATCCTTCAACATTTACACAAAAGGAAATTTACAAAAATTGGCAGGAGCTCAAATCCTTGAGGATATTTTTTTATCACACGCCCTAATGATTCTAGAGGGCGTTACCATCCAATCAATGGTTAAGATCAAGAGATCATTTTCCAAAATGAACTCAACAAAATTACACTGTACATGTATAAGTTTACATAGCTCAACACAAATGCTCACACAGAGCTTCCTGAATGCAAAAGCGTCGGGCTGCGGGCCCACGCTAAGAGTTCGCTTCGCTCGCTGGTTGGCTGGTTTGGATCTGCCTCCCCCCTCCACTTTCAAAATCATTCCGCTGCCGTGAACTGAATAGTATTAATTTGGCCCTTTGCCAATTTTCTCAGCTTCATTAAGCCTGACAGAATATACAGCAATCTGAATCCGTCTACATGATACACAGTTCCCTTATTATTATAGCCATAATGGTTGTCACATCACCAGCAGTACAAATAATTAATTGTCAACTCCAGTAATGAGCTTCCTAGAGTGCTAGTCTTGCTTGATGACTGTTAGTAATGAAATAATCCATTCAAACTGTTGCTATAGATCATATGATTCAATCAAAATGCTATAAGTGAGCCAGTTACCAAGGGAAACCAATACGTCAATTGATAAACAGAATAAACAGAATTTTGCCCTACACCGACGTGTGTATAGCACTGCATACTCAGTGCTTTGTGAAAAGTGTCTGTGAAAAAAATTCACAGGCGAGTCGGATGGGACTCGACCCCACGACTTCGTGCTTTAGTGCAGACGTCTTCACCGCTCGACCGCCGATCTTGCCCGATGTCGATTGTTTACAAGCTCTACTTCTTCTTATACAATATCAGTAGAGATTATCTCTAATACTGTAGAGATTAGTGGGTACCAGCAGTAAAAAGGGGGCACATCCCTATGTGCCACAGTCACAGTGAGGGGGAGGGGTGGGGACATGTATCCTAAGGAGCCCATGTTTACAAGCTCTGCTTCTTCTTATACAATATCAGTAGAGATTATCTCTAATACTGTAGAGATTAGTGCGTACCAGCAGTAAAAAGGGGGCACGTCCCTATGTGCCACAGTCACAGTGAGGGGGAGGGGTGGGGACATGTATCCTAAGGAGCCCATGTTTACAAGCTCTGCTTCTTCTTATACAATATCAGTAGAGATTATCTCTAATACTGTAGAGATTAGTGTGTACCAGCAGTGTGGAGGGGCACGTCCCTATGTGCCACAGTCACAGTGAGGGGGAGGGGTGGGGACATGTATCCTAAGGAGCCCATGTTTACAAGCTCTGTTTCTTCTTATGCAGTATCACCATATCTTGTGCTCTTTTTTTACTTCATTTACTTCCATTTCTACTTCCGTTGTGTCTGTACGTGTAATATTTGTAATTAATTATGTTATTGATAAGTTCTTGAAATAAATGAACCTTGAACCTTGAATCTTGAACCTTGAGTCTGGCTACGGGCCTTGGGAGATAGTAAGGGCGTTAATATGAAGGAGGCTAATTGGGTAAAGAGGGAGGGGCTAAAGGGAGCACGGAAGTATATACATCAGCCGCAACCTCCCTGGATCTAGGACCTCCCTGGATCTAGGACCTCCCTGGATCTAGGACCTCCCTGGATCTAGGACCTCCCTGGATCCAACATGGTAAATATTGGATTGAGCATTTTGTTCGAGTCTAAAGGCACATCACAAAAATAAGTTCAATCACGTAGTCCCAAGGGTCGATTCCTTGACAGATTATCAAGTGTCGATTCCTTGACCGATTATCAAGTGTCGATTCCATCACCGAATATCAAGGGTCGATTCCTGAGTCACAGTCCCAAGCAAGGGTCGACACTTGTTACAATGGCTGAGTCCGATTCCTAGTCATTGTACAATGTACATCGAAACTCAAATGTGACTCGGGTCCGAGACACTAAAATGAAACCGAGCTGGACACGGATACATTTAAAACATATTTTCTCCATGCAGGAATACATGAAACATGCTACAATGTAACACTAACTGGCTCCAACTCATCTGCTGTTATTTCAACCACGACTTTTGAACCGCACGAAAGCCAAGAATTCCGGTTCGTCAGCAAATACTACTGCTGGGATGTCAAAGTGTCATATGGGATGTTGATCAGAGCATTGTGTCAGTACCACGTCACTGAGCCATCTGATTATTGGTGGTTAGAGCTGTACACAAACCACTTCACAAGAGATTTAGGTTATTATTTCTCAACTCCGCTTCCAGCTGATATCCTTTCTCCTAATGACTCACTACAAATGGTCATCTACAACTACTACTGGTCTGATTACGACTGGTATTATTACGACTCGTCTGATTACTACAACGATGATGTTCAGGGTCTTTCCATGACATGTAATTTGACTGTAGTTCCTGATGGTGGCTCGGGTACGTATTAATATTAAAAATGAAGTGTACAACATTGGTAAAAATGTATGTCAATGTATCATAAATATAAGAATCAAGAGAGATTTTACAGTAAAACTTTGTAAAAAAAAGAAAAAGATCACGGATCCATTACAAATTTGTAACTTCTCAAAAATAACAGCATGTCGGACACAATAATTTATATGTTTATATTATAATTGAGTAATTGTGGAGTGCCATGGTCGAGCGGTTTAGTGCATCGGATTTGTGTTCTGCTGGATGAGTCGTCAGAATATGGGTTCGAATCCCAACCGCGACCATGGTGCTTGTGTCCTTGAGCAAGACACGTTACCATAATTGCTTCTCTCAACCCAGGGGTAAATGGGTACCTGTGAGGGCAGAGTTGGTTATTGTGTTTGATTAGCCCTATATGCGCTGTAATGGCAGCAAATTATTTGGACCATATCATTGACTGGCAGAATGCAAAGATCATAGCCCCGGAAAAGCACTGGTACACCCGTCGTATCAGAGAGGCTATTGAGATTCATAAACATGACACTGTCCCCCAGGACATCGGCTATTTCATCAGCAACATTTGGCATTCAATCCTACCATCCACCAACACCCACACCCCACTGTCAACTGATACGCCTCAGCGAGCAGGCAACTCACACACAGCAGGAAACACACACAACAAGAACAATGCCACGGTGGCAACCAATCACAACACATCACACAACAGTAGCACCAATCGGAACACTTCCCATTCTACACATAATCCCAGCAAATACTACTTAAGGAGTTGCATCGGCAAACCTCTTCATTCGATACGAGGATTCTAGAGAGGTAGCCTGGAGTGAGGACGTGCTTTCTCGTTGGGAATGTGCCACACCCAAACGTCAAGTGTTTTACATGGTAGCCTACCCCTTTGACCACAATAAACCTAACAGTGTTCAACGTCGCTGCAGAGTGGTGAGATCAATTCCATTTCGGTCTTTCATTTTATTACACAAAATCCTACTTTATTCAGTAAACTTTACTAGTAGCAGTTTCTAGAAAATAAAGCCTCTTCATCGCCGTCAGGTCATCATGACCGACGAATCCGATGGGGACATGTCTTGGGACCAACTATCGCAACAACAAATAGAAAGCCAACAACAATGTAGACAAAGCCAAAATCAACCTCGGTCTTCTTTAGATATATTAATGAGTCAAGCTCAAGAAGGAACTGACGAACCCCAAACGCCAAAACAGAAATCTAGCCTGAATAGAAAAAGAACAAAATCACAAAATACGGAAAATGACAACTCTGATTCTGACAGCACAAACACAGAATATCATGGCAGACAGCTAAAAAGACGTAATCTGAACACTTGTGAAACTCAAGGTAACCCCACTATAGTTGTAATAAACTCACCAGATGTTAAACTTGCAATAAATCCCCTCAAAATTGCAAAAAGTCTAAACTCAATAGGGCAAAACATAATAAAGAATGTCTCGAGAAATACCCAAGGTGGCATAAGTGTTAAGTGTCATACCCTGGTCTAGCTAACAAACTGAAAGGCATCTCCCAGTTGGGACAATGGTCTGTCACTACAGAATTCGCAAAATCCGAAACTCAAAGTAAAGGAGTTATTTATAGAGTCCCACCCGAACTTTCAGATAAAGAAATTATCGATGAATGCAAACAAATGGGTGTCATTGATGTACGTAGATTAATGTACAAAAGAAATGGTCAAACTGAGAAAAGCCTTTCAGTTTGTCTTACATTCAACTCTCCCAACATGCCTAAAAGGTACAACTGGGCTATGAAATCTTGATGTAAGACCATACATCCCTCCTGTCATACGATGTTTTAATTGCCAACGTTTAGGCCATGTAGCCAGTACTTGCAGAAGCAAAATCAGATGCGTCAGATGTAGTGGTGCTCACTGTATGACCAGTGCAACCAAAAAGAAACTGTTAGATGCAGCAGATGCGGTGGAGAACACTCATCGGCATATGCAGGATGTAACACATACAAAGCAGAAAAGAAAATTCAAGAAATCAGAGTAACTTACAATATATCTTATGCCGAGGCAGCCAAATCCGTTCATACTAACATTACGGTTCATACAGAAAACCTCTACAGACACACCCAGCCAAATATCCAAACCAACTAAGATTTACACTGAAGAAAAAGAACTTGGACAAACTCAGGAAATCTTCAAAATAATGAACAAAGAAAACAAAATCAGGCCACCCCTGTAGAAAAAAAGGACGCATCTACTCAAACTGACCAACCTGTTGGGTGTCAAACTGAACCAACTGTACAATACCTCCAAGCAAACAAATCTTTCATAGAATTACTCATAGGAACACTTCAAATCTGGGAATCTAGTAAAAATAAGGAAAATAAAATTTTGGAAATTCAAACATTAGTTGAGCACTTATTTCATTACAATACTGAGACACAAAAAACAAGTGGCAAACAAAGACGTGGCAGCTCATCACAGTCTCTCCAAACCGGAATACAACGATAGACAATCTATGAAAGCAAACACAATCCAAACAAAGAAAACCCACTACAGAAAATATGCAGGTCGAAATCTATACCAAACACGTCAACCCATAAATCGTCTAGTCAACGTACAAAAGGAAAAACACAATGCAAACATGATTCTCATCCTCATGGTTTTAATTTTACAATGGAATGCTCAATCTTTGATAGCTCATGGAAATGAATTTAAAATGCAAGTTGCGACTGGAATAAAAAACCTGATATAATATGTATCCAGGAAACTTTGTTAAAGAAGGGAAAATTTCAATCTTCCTGGGTACAACATATACAGGAGTGATAGAAACACAAATAGTAAAAATACTGGGGAGGTTGTGCTATTTTCACAAAAGAAGTATGGCCGTAAATTGCATTAAAGATAAAGATTTTCCCATTCAATATCAAATTGCAGAAATTTACAATAGTAACAAAATAAACTTAATATTATCAATGTTTACAATCCCTGTTTGAAAATTATGGATAATCATCTTGCTGAAATTGAACAACATATCTATAAAAATACCATTATTTGTGGTGACTTTAATAGCCACAATCCTCTTTGGGGAAGTAAAAATTGATGGAAATGGACAAATTATAGAAAATCTCATAGACAAACATCAATTAGCCTGTACAACAATGGAGAAGGCACTAGAATAAATATCTCTCAGGGTACTATGTCATGTATTGATATCACTCTTACTACTTCTGAACTAGCCTCCAAATGTACTTGGAATATAATAGAGGGACACATGGGTAGTGACCATCACCCTATCATTATTGAACTCGATCAAAAATGTTCATATACTCCAGCCAACCCTCACTGGTCTATGAAAAAAGCCAACTGGGCTACTTTCCAAGCTGCCTGTGATGAATTTATTACTGAACCAGAAAAACTAGCAATATTGAAGATACTTACAATACGTACATTGATCAATTTACTAAAGCCATAAATTGTTCCATCCCAAAACAAAACCAAATAAAACTACCAAAATCCCAACATCATGGTGGAACGAGGATTGCACAAAGGCAATTACAAATAGAAAAAAAAAGCTCTTAAAGTACTTTTAAAACCTGTCACCCAGATGACATTATAACATATAAACGTATGTGTGCTATTGCACGTAAAACCATCAAATTTGCAAAGAGAGAAGACTGGAAAAATTTCTGCAATACTTTAAACTCTCAAGCCCCCTCAAAAAAGATATGGAATAAAATCAACTGTATTAATAAAATACAACGTAAACCCAACATTCCTATCCTCAAACACCAAAATAAAGAATCTCATTAATGACAAGAAAAAGCAAATCTTCCTTGTTAACCATTTTCGCTAGCGTAAGCAGTGATAATAATTGTAGTGCCACGTTTTTAGATACAAAAAAGCAAGCCGAAGATAACCTCCTCATTAACAATAATAATGACAATGTCATTAATGACCCTTTCAAAATGCCAGAGCTGAAGAGGCAATCAAATCAGCTAAATGCACTCCCCTGGTAAAGATGGCATTGACAATAATATACTCAAACATATCCCTTTAAAAACCCGTGAATATTTACTCATTATTTTTAATATCATCTGGAACAATTCCACTGCCCTAAGAGCTGGAAAGAAGCCATTCTTATTCCACTCCTCAAACCCGGAAAACCCTCCAAAGAACCACAATCTTATAGACCAATTGCTCTTACATCCACTATCTGTAAACTCATGGAGCGAATGGTAAACAGCAGACTCATCTGGTATCTTGAAAATTTAATCTCCTCAGCAATCAACAATGTGGATTCCGTAAAGGAAGAAGCACCAAAGATCACATCATTCAACTTGAAACTACATTATTAATAAAGCTTTTGCCAATAAAGAAAGCACTCTAGCAGTCTTCCTGGACTTGGAAAAGCTTATGACATGTTATGGCCAAAGGGAGTCATCATTAAATTACAATCTTGGGAATTCATGGTCGTATCACTGATGGATCAGTAATTTTCTTTCTAACAGAATAATACAGGTTAAAATAAACGGTGTGTTTTCTGAATTACGCACTATTGAAAATGGCATTCCCAAGGTAGTGTCATCAGTCCAATTTTATTTAATATTTCTGTAAATGACCTTGCTAAAGCTACTTGTGGTATTAACATCTCTCAATTTGCTGGATGATATTGCCATCTGGAAATCAAATAGAAATATTAACTTCATTACTAAAAATCCAACAAAACTTAAATAACATCGTCTCCTGGTGTGAGAAATGGGATTCAAAATTTCTATTCCAAAAACTAATGCTATCCTCTTTACCAACAAAAGAAATGTTACTACTAATTTAAACATAAAAATGTTAACATTAATTTTTCAACAAACAGCCAAGTTCCTTGGAGTCCTTTTCGACAGTAAACTAAATTGGAAGGAGCACATCAATTACAATCATTGTTAGAAGTAAAAATAAACTAAACCTCCTTAGATGCATCAGTGGAACTGACTGGGTGCAGACTGTAAAACTCTTTATCACCTTTATCAAATGCTTATTAAACCCTCTTAGAATATGGGTGTGAAGCCTTTAATTCCGCAGCCTCTAATTATAAAACAGAAACTAGACAGCATCCAATATCAAGCTTTAAAACGTGCACTGAGCGCTCTATGGGACTTCTCAAGAAACTTCAAATAGAGTGTGGTGACCCCACAACTACGCCGCAACTTTCTTTGCAACCTATATGGTATCAAACTAAATATTCACATTTTTCATCCTAATAAACCCTCCAACTTGACAACTGGCAAACAGTATTTTCGCTGAAAAGTGGAGTAACAATTGCACCACACCCTTTGAAGCGAGGTGCAACCAACCCACCATTAATATATTCTCTTCAACCCTTTTTCCCTATTGGCACTACACAAATCCCATTATCTCCACAGAAATATTTAACCATACTAAACATATTAAAAAATAATAATGAAAAGGGTCTTATTGTTACCGAAATATATTAACACTATCTGGAGTAATTTCTTCATATTAATACACAGATGGTTCCTTAAACCCAGATACAAATACAGTTGGATGCGGTATATTTATTCTCAACTCAAATACTCTAAGAGCATTAAAATAAATAATGAAGCCCATTTTTACAGCAGAGCTTCTTGTTATTCTATTAGCCGTTGAGTGGATTGGAAAGTCAAACCAATTCAACACCTGCATTTTCAGTGACTGCTTAAGTGCAATCCAAGCCATCTCTCATCCTATTCCCTAGTAATAAAATAATCTGTGACATTCGACACACTTTAATTAGCATTCGTAATCAAGCAAATACAGTAATTTTGAGTGGATTCTGGTCATTGTGGAATAAGGAAATGAAAAGGCTGACGAAATTGCCAAAAGGCTACAAGCAAAAATTATATTGATTACAATTACCACTTACCACCACAGAAGCTAAACACCAAATTAAAAAACACCTCAAACAAAATGGCAATTAAAATGGAACGATTCCCAAAGGTTTCTACACTCAAATTAATCCAACCTGAGGTTTCCTTCCACATAAACTCTCATGGAACCTTCCACGCTGGCAGGAAAATTATTATTCATAGACTTCGTATGGACATGTGTAACAGTCTCAACAGTTTTACTACAAAATAGGAAAACATCCCGATGGTCTCTGCGAAATCTGCCACATTTATGATAATACCAATCACTTTCTCACATCTTGTAAAAAATATGACAACAATAGAAAAACTTACAAAATCACTTAAATTTAATAACCAAATGACCCTTAAAATCTCCTTAGTTCCAAATATAACATTATTCATATACTTCACCTATATTAAAAAGTGTAATGTTAAGCTTTAAAACTTTTACAGATCTTTTTTCATATCAACCCATCTCTCATTTCATTATATATTTTTGTTTAATTTAAATATTTTTATTTAAGAGGGTATAGTTTCACTCTACATTGCTGAAGTGCGTGGGCATTCAGTGATTAGCTGGACAGAGCGCCACCATTTCTTCACTCTGGAGCGTTGCGGGCCTGAAAATTTTACCGGCGGGGCCCTGGGCCCTTAAACTGCATGAAAAAACGGCTCGGTTTGTAGGAGCACTGTGGCGCTCCATGTCTGGAGGATTACTGGCGCCCTCATTTCAGCACGACCCTCAACTCTCCATGTCACAGCTTAACATACGTGTACACATACATAATTGTAGACCCACGCACCAAATTTCTGTCACCCTGTATTTTCAAATAGTAAAATTTTCAGTTTCACCCTTTTGGAAACCAATTACATACGCTCTTCTCAACTACATTTGACTTGTTCTTAGGACAAAATCCAACATTTGTGAAACTATAAAGACCATGAAGTGGAATTGACCTCAGCCATGTTAACATAACTGTAGTGCTAGTAGGATACCTCGTTACCATCAAGTGTTTTTTCTACTGCGTTCTCGCTCCAGGCTACCTCTTGCTGTATAGTGACTGGCACAAAGGGCACATGGACTGCCAAAAGTGCCATTAATCTACAACAACAACAACAACCTCTTCATTCTCCTGAAGAAGATTAGAGCAGGCTAATCGAAACGTTGAGAATAACCCGTGTGAAGTCCCCATGGTTCTCCCTGAACCATATTAACCCGTGAAGTCCCCATGGTTCTCCCTGAACCATATTTCTCACTTAGCGACAGTAGAGAAAAAACGAGTTGCCCGAAATTGGTTCTCCCTTGAACCTTTCTCACTTAACGAAGGTTGAGATACGAGTTGTACGATACGGTTCTTTTCAGAAACTGTACCTCAGCTTCACGTTAGTTGAGATAAACACATGGTGTTACCGCAAACCGAAATTATATTATTGTTGTTGTTGTCGTTGTTGTTGTTGTTGTTGTTGTTGTTGTTGTTGTTGTTGTTGTTGTTGTTGTTGTTGTTGTTGTTGTTGTTGTTGTTGTTGTTGTTGTTGTTGTTGTTGTTGTTGTTGTTGTTGTTGTTGTTGTTGTTGTTGTTGTTGTTGTTGTTGTTGTTGTTGTTGTTGTTGTTGTTGTTGTTGTTGTTGTTGTTGTTGTTGTTGTTGTTGTTGTTTTTGTTGTTGTTGTTTTTATTGTTTTTGTTGTTTTTGTTTTTGTTGTTGTTGTTGTTATTGTTATTATTGTTATTTATGTTATTGTTATTTGTTTTATTGTTATTTATTGTTGTTTTGTTATTTATTGTTATTGTTATTATTGTTATTTATTTATTTGTTGTTGTTGTTGTTGTTATTATTTTATTGTTGTTGTTGTTATTGTTATTATTGTTGTTGTTATTGTTGTTTATTTGTTGTTATTGTTGTTATTTATGTTGTTATTATTGTTTGTTATTATTATTGTTGTTGTTGTTGTTTTTGTTGTTGTTGTTGTTGTTATTTTGTTGTTGTTATTGTTTTGTTATTGTTATTTATTTGTTGTTTATTGTTTGTTATTTGTTATTGTTTATGTTATTATTTTTGTTGTTGTGTTTATTGTTGTTGTTATTGTTATGTTATTGTTGTTATTGTTATTGTTATTGTTGTTGCTATTCATTGTTGTTGTTGTTATTGTTGTTGTTGTTATTTTTGTTATTGTTGTTGTTGTTGTTGTTGTATGTTGTTATTTGTTATTGTTGTTAAGTGTTATTTATTGTTATGTTATTATTTATTGTTGTTATTGTTATTTGTTGCTGTTGCTTCAATTAAGGATAGTGTACTTATTGCTGTTCGTTGTTTTGCGGACATTATATTGCCTTGTTTACAGGGAGAGTTGTTGTGTGTCAAACCAACATCATACATAACCCAATAAGTTCCCTTCACTCTCGACATACATACCTTCAGATCGGGTCTTTGAATCAACGTTGGTTTGTTAAAAAGCCCCATTGGACATTCATCTACGTAGAATGTTGACCATATCATGGGATCAGAGGAGTTATTGTGTTGAGTGGGTGGTTGGTAGTGGTAATGGTAACAGAGACAACTCTTATAGATGAATTCACGTTGGACGGGACACCGCTGAATGGAACATCCTCTACTACTTCAGCAGGAACAACATATACAATATCATTTTTCATCCCCTTAGTATGTCAGAAGTGCACCCTCATTGAGAATGAGATCTTACGATCTGAGGGATGATGAAGGTAATAAGTGGATCATAATGTTATTTGTCAGACCATAACGTTCCATCAACAATTGTCACCAGTGAATTATATAATGGAAAACTTAAAGTGGTTCATCATGTAATCCGGACCATTTATGTTAAATAATAATGGATATTAAATGTTTCCCCAAAATAATAGGCACATGCACGATGTTATCCAGACTATTACGTCTACCAAAAGTGGTTCTTAATGTTAACTTTAAATATATTCAAATTGTGATATGATTCGTAATTAATATAATTCGTAATTAATATAATTCACGTTTATATAATATTTCAGGTCAGTTTCTCCGTATAAATCTACTTTGTGTACAACCACGTAAAAGGCTTGTGTCCCAAGTTGTTTGATCCCCGCTACTGCCGTTACCCAGGTTGTTTGCATCTGACCGGGGCTTGATCCCTGGCTACTCGGCAGATATGGTTTGGCCTCTGACCTGGCCCCATAGAGCAATAGATAATTGGCATAAGTGGACCGCCCACCAACATAGGGCTGATTGGCTCCAGTTGGTAGAGCACTCCATGCAGTATTCGAGACGTCGCAGTGTTCGGAGCCCAGCATCCAGCCAGTTTTTTCTTCTACAAAAAAACAGTCCAGTGTCATAAAGATTTGCAACTGAGTAGCTAAAATCAAATAAATCCCAAGGAAAACTTCTTAGTACATAAATACAGTTTTTAGGGTGAACTAAGAAAAATTTACTTGAGCATCCGATTATGAACTAGTTACCCACAGTTATCGGCGCTCTACCAATTGAGCTATCTCATCTAATCCATACTTTCCCCTATTTGATCATCATCCAATCTGAGTAAAATAACAATTACAAAGATTGCCTTGACATGCTGTAAACCTTTGTTTTTTAGGTGTGTAATTTTGATAAGCAGATACTCTGTAAACCGGATAGAAAGTGTCACCAATAAGAGCTGCTTGCGTGGCGCCTTCAAGTTGCTCCAGAGATTACGGACAAAATAAACCATGGTGAGTTTCAACATTTATTTTTCTTTACTGGTGTGTGTTCATTAATAATTTTTTTTTTACCCCATAAACTTTCCTGTATTCTCTAAAGTCACCATTGTTGGGAGGTATCCACTCAGACGTTTTGAGAACTCCACACAACTCAATCACCTTTTCTCTATTTCTTTATACCAATACATATTTTTTGTATATTGTATTGAGTGATTGGAAAATAATATAAACTGAACTAAACTGAACAATGATAATCTTTTTTTTTTACCTGAAGCAATTATTTTTGCCTTTCTTCTATCCTCCTCTATCTTTCCTAACTTATCTTCCTCAGACTTCACTTCTGCATCCGTCTGCATTTTCTTTTTTTGGGTATAGTGGCAACATTTTTCCAGCTTACAATAATTACTAGTAATGATTCAAGAAAGTTACTTTATTAAACATTTTATTTAATATATCACCTTTTCAATAGTAGTGTTACATCAATCGTTCGGCTTTGAATTAATGAAGCTGTGTTGCTTCCTCTGATTTGTTGCTCCAGACATATGCGGTACTTCAAATAATCATCTACCACGATTTGGAGAAGCGCTTGACAATTCTGGGGAGAATCTACCCGACAAAGCAAAACTGGAAATCACCATAACTTACTTTTGCTGTTTATTCCGGGAACGTCAGTATCGTTTCCGAATTCTAATGTCTCTTTAATCAAGCACCCGAATACTGAGCATTTTGACTGTGTTTGGAAATTCACAGAGCCGCCAGGAAGTCGAATCCGAATAGAGATTCTTGAATTTTCCACTTATAATTATATTTTGAAAGTTGGAAATGGAGTTGATCCGACTGACGGAGAGCCGATTGCAGTATTGGACGAGGATTTGCTGTTCGTGATGGAGGTGTTGTCTGTTGATTCGGGAGTCTGGATAGTGCTGGAATCGAAGTCGTCGTACGGATCATTTTATAACCTAAGAATTGTATTGATGGTAGAAAACATAACTGGTAGGTTTTATTCGTGTTTTTTTTAATATTGATTATTTTTTTAATTGATTTTCAATGTATTTCTTTTCTCTATTATTCGATAACATAATTTCGAATCTAAATGGCTTTAATTTGAATTTTTTATTTTCTTGATCATAATTTAAGAGTGTGATGACGATGAGTTTGTATGCTCATCTGGTCTTCAATGCCTTAATACATCGTCTATCTGTGACGGCCGACGAGACTGCGACGCTTACGAGGACATTGAGATTGGGGTGTGTGTAAGGGAAACCACTACAGAAGTAATTAGTTTTCTCTAAAATCTTCCAAATTATTACTTGGAGGCGGGCATCTAAATATTTTAGATGTTTTTTTTATAAATTTTTATTTATATTTAGTTTTTTATTTATGTGTTCGTCAACGATGACTTTAAAGACCCAGACTGAGTGCGTATTAATAATCGTATTCGTCTCTTTTTGGTCTAAAACAAAACATCGTTTTTTGTATTTCCTAGGTGAGTGTGGTGAAGACTATTGCATGCACATCAGGAGACTGTATCCCAAGGTACCAGCTATGTAACGGGCAGAATGACTGTGGGACTTCACAGACGCAGCTTTTGTGCGGTTATAAAGATCAAAAAATGGGACCCAAAGGTTTTTGTTGGTATCAGACTTTGTTCGGGTTAAATATTAGACTTAATGTCGGTGACATAGGCTATCAACAATAGAAATGCAGCTTACTGGTTTATAGGCTTCTTAAATATCGCTTTATAAAAAGGAAATGTGTAAACCAGGAAGAGAGAATTTAAATTTTAATAAGCTACATCGTTGCATTTTATTCAAAAGGTGTCTCAGTCAATGATCATAATTATCCAAATCGATGGGTCCAACTCAGTTTATAAAAAACGAAGTCTAAAAATTGCAATGGCAAAACAAACACTTAGTACGCCAATGTAAACTGGAGACACTGACCATATCTATTTCTCAGCTATGGACAGGCTGTGGGAGTACCACTCAATTTATTTCATTGATTGGAGTAGGCGTAAGTAATGAGTTACACCGTAAATGTGTTTTACATGATACAAATTATGTTTTACACTGTAAATATGACACCCTTAAAAGTAACGTGGCATTGTGGGCAAGTATAAGCGACATTTTATTCGTCTGTCTAAATTAAGACGTCGCTTTTACAAACATTTGATTCCATATAATACCAACAGTACATGCAATTACCATCATATTAATTGGTTTATCTACAAGTAACGATGTTCAGCTAAACTTCTATCCCTCTATAGTTCCGAACTATCTTCCTCTGACTTATCTTCTGCATCCGTCTGCATTTTCTTTTGGGTTGTTAATGGCAACATTTTCCAAGCCAACCATAAGTACCAGTAATGATTCGAGAACACTTTTATTAAATATTTATTTAACCACATTATTACATGAGTAAATATATCACCTTTTCAATAGTGGTATTACATCAACGTTCTTTTTAAATAATGAATCTATGTTACTTCCTCTGATTTGTTGCCCAGACATATGCGGTACTTCAAATAATCATCTGCGATTTGGAGAAGCGCTTACAATTCTAGGAAAATCTACCCGACAAACAAACGGAAATCGCATAAATTACTTTTGCTGTTTGTTCCGGAACGTCAGTGTATCGTTTCCGAATTCTGATGATGTCTCTTTAATCGCTAATTGCACCCGATACTGAGCACTTTCGACTGTGTTTGGAAATTCACTGAGCCACCAGGAAGTCGAATCCGAATAGAGATTCTTGAATTTTCCAGTTCTCGTTATATTTTGAAAGTTGGAAATGGATTCGATCCTTCTGATAAAGAGCCGATTGCAGTATTAGACGAGGATTTGCAGTACGCGATGAAGGTGTTGTCTGTTGATTCGGGAGTCTGGATAGTGCTGGAATCGAAGTCGTCGTACGGATCATTGTATAAACTAAGAATTGTATTGACGGTTTATAACATGACTGGTAGGTTTTATTCATTTTATATTATTGATTTTTAAATAACTGCTTTAGCTGAATTACAATAATATTACAATTCGTGGCCTATGAAATTGTAACATTTGCTGAAACCTTAAACAAAAAAATTAATAAAGAAAAAAATTAAAAACAATAAAAAAAAACATTTGCGTTGTTTATATATTGCCGAGTTCTCTCTTTTGAAGGATTGGCTGAACTCAGAAAATCCTTTGGTGTTCAGAGAAAGCCTAATAAATGTCTCACCTGGAAGAATTTTACAACCGGAGCTATACTATATGGGATCTTAAGATTAGGGCTGTGTGAATTGATTCACAATGTTTTTCTTTTCTATGTTATTCGATAAAATAATTTTGAATCTAAATGGATTTAATTTGAATTTTTGATTTTCTTGATCATAATTTAAGAGTGTGATGACGATCAGTTTGTATGTCCATCTGGTCTTCAATGCCTTAATACATCGTCTATCTGTGACGGCCGACGAGACTGCGACGCTTACGAGGATGAAGTAGGGTGTGGTAAGGAAAACTACAGGAGTGTCAATGAGTTGTATATAAAATCTTCCAAATTATTCTTTGGAGGCGGGCATGCAAGATTTGTAATAGCCAGTCATCTAAATATTTTAGATGTTTTTTTATGTTTTATTTATTTTTTATATTTTTTTATCGAAGACTTTAAAGACCCAGACTGAGTGTTTTAACGATCGTATCTGTCTCTTTCTCGGTCTAAAACAAACATCGTTTTTCATTTCCTAGGTAACTGTAGTAAACACTATTACGTACATGCGCATCAGGGGAGACTGTATCCCAAAATTTCCAGCTATGTAACGGACAGAATGAACTGTGGGGACTACTCACGACGAGTTTCGTGCGGTTATTATAAAGGATCAAACTGGTACCCAAGGTTTTGTTGGTGTCAGACTTTGTTCGAGTTAAACATTAAACTTTAATGTCAGACATAGGCTATCTAATAAATGAAGCTTACTGGTTTTATATTTCAACGAATATCCTTTTTATAAAAATGAAATGGGTAAACCAGCAAAGAGAAGTTAATTTGAATAAGCTACATCGTTGCATTTTATTCAAATGTTCTCGATCAATATCATAGTATCTCCAAATCGATGGGTCAACTCAGCACATAAAGCAGAAGTCTAAAAATTACATGGTCAAAACAAATCATATAGTACGCCAATGTAAACTGGAGACACTGACCATATCTATTTCAATATGGACGAGCTGTTAGGAGTGCTGCTCAGTTTATTTCATTGATTGAAGTAGGCGTAATGAGGACACGCGAAAAATGTTGTTTACATGATACAAATTATGTTTACACACTGTAAATATGACATCCCCTTAAAAAGTAACTTGTAGGCATTCTGGGCAAGTATGAATACATTTTATTCATCTGTTCAAGTAAGACGTCGTTTTTACAAACATTCGGTTCCTATATAACCAGTACGTACAATTACCATCATGTTGAACTGGTTTATCTAAGTAACGATGTTTAACTAAGCTTCTATCCCTCTGGTTCCGAACTTTATCTTCCTCTGACTTATCTTCTGCATCCATCTGCATTTTCTTTTGGGTTAATAGCAGCATTTTCCAAGCACCATGATTACCAATGACAATTCGAGAACGCTTTATTAACATTTATTGTTCACCATTATTACATGATAAATATATCACCTTTTCAATAGTAGTGTTACATCAACGTTCTTTAAATATTAGATCTATGTTGCTTCCTCTGATTTGTTTGCCCAGACATATGCGGTACTTCAAATAATCATCTGGATTTGGAGAAGCGCTTACAATTCTGAGAGGAATTCTACCCGACAAACAAACGGAAATCGCATAAATTACTTTGCTGTTTGTTCGGAACGTGTATCGTATTCCAATACTGATGATGTCTCTTAATCAAGCACCCGAATACTGAGCCATTTCGACTGTGTTTGGAAATTCACTGACCACCAGGAAGTCAGATCCGAATAAGAGATTCTTAGATTTTCCAGTTCTCGTTATATTTTGAAAGTTGGAAATGGATTCGATCCTTCTGATAAAGAGCCGATTGCAGTGATGAACGAGTTTGAGTTGACGCGATGAAGGTGTTGTCTGTTGATTCCGGGAGTCTGGATAGTGCTGGAATCGAAGGCCGTATGGATCATTTGATAGACCAAGAATTGCATTAACCCCTTATACAAGACTGGTAGGTTCATTTCAAATACCGTAAAACACCGTCCGACTTGTTTTTTATTAATAATATCATTCATGTTTTATTTTATTGACTATTTATTGCACATAACTGTCTACAGCTGAATCCAACATTACAGTAATTGGCTCATGAAATTATAACTTTATAACTTTAATATTGGAAAATAAAGAAAGTTAGTATATATAAAAAAAAACATTTTGTTGTTTATATTGCAGAGTTCCGTTAATGGTTCGATAAACCGAGATCCATTGTGCTCAATGAAATTATTTGAAACTTAAACTAAATATTTCAAAATAAGAACACCTGGCAATTGGGAGAATTTTAAATCAGTTACCGTTATTAGAGCTTTTATCATAACAGTTTAGATTAGGGCTGATTGAATTGATTTTTAAAAGTATTTCTTTTTTATTATTCGATAAAAAATCCGAGTCTTAATGGTTTTTTTGAATTTTTTA